>OVBI01000170.1:7664-54367 GCA_900406495.1 Sisymbrium altissimum
GATCCCTTGTTTGTTCATGGTTATGGCTCTTGCTATCTTCTTTCTCGGGAGGAAAACTTACAGATATCCAAAAGGAAATCGCCAGAAGAACGATAACGGTTTTGTGAGAATCGGTAGGGTTTTCGTCGTGGCGTTCAAGAATCGGAAACTGAGTTTAGAACATTCTGTTCAACTTGAGGACGGTCCTTCCGAGGAACGTAAAGGTCGGCTCGAGTAAGTTATGATTTGTCTATTCTTCTGGTCACCGCTTCACTTGAATTTCGTGTAATTTCTTTATCTTATGTCACAAGTTTCCTAGCAAAAGCGATGATCTCAGATGGAGGTGGAGAGCAATGTAGTAGTAGGGACGTGGAAGACGCGAAAGGTTTCCTCAGGCTTATTCCGATATGGATCACAGCAATGGTGAGCATGATTCCTTACGCTCAATACTCTACTCTCTTCACCAAGCAAGGGGTTACCGTGGACAGACAAATCTTGCCGGGCTTGGAAATCCCCCCGGCTTCGTTATTGTCATTGGTCGCTATATCGGTTCTCATCTCGGTTCCGATCTATGAGCGTGTGTTCCTTCCAATATCCAGATCGATTACCAAAAAGCCTTCAGGGATCACAATGCTCCAGAGAATAGGAGCCGGAATGGTGCTTTCGAGCTTCAATATGGTGCTGGCAGCAATGGTAGAATCCAAACGGTTGCAAATCGCTGAGGAATACGGGCTCATGGACAAACCGGACGCGACCATTCCAATGTCTATATGGTGGTTCGTCCCTCAGTATATGTTAGTCGGGATGATCGAAGTGTTCGCTCTGGTGGGTGCACAAGAATTCTTCTACGACCAGGTCCCGACAGAGTTGAGAAGTATCGGTCTCGCGTTTTCTTTGAGTGCGATGGGTCTTTCGAACATCTTGAGCGGTCTGCTCATCATTGTGGTTGATTGGGCAACAGGAAGAGATGGCGGAGATAGCTGGTTCAACACAAACCTGAACAGAGCTCATGTCGATTACTTTTACTGGTTGCTCGCCGCATTGACGGCCATTGCTTTCTGTGCGTTCTTGTTAATCTCCAGGTCGTATGTGTATCGTCGTATAGACCAAGTCTAAGAATTGAAAAGACAACTTCTGTTGACTTTCATATAAAATCATATCTGCGTTTCCAACTTCTGTAAGTTAACGTGTTTATAATTTGATTTGTTGTTTGCCGTTTCAAAAACACGCTTTCAATTTATTAAAAGGATAATATTGAGTTGTCATGTTAAATATGAGGCACAGAAAATATATCTATCAGTATCATTGCTTGGGCTTGGATAGCTTTTATGCTTGGTTTACAGTACTCCAAGGAGACCAATTTTGTTTTAATTATTTTTAAATATCCAATCACCATCTCTAATTTCGTGTTTGTTCGATTCGTAAGTTGCCAAGACACGTTACACGCACACCTCATCCTCCTTGAAAGATTTGCTCAAAGGAAGTTATACGATGGGTTAAATATTTGATGTTCTTAGTTGAATGATGAATGAAGACTTTTATGATATGCGCATCTGGAGGCTCAAGAATGAAGACTTCACCCAGGACCGGTCTAATGAACAGAGTTTTCAAAGCGAGATTAAATAGTCATATGTAGTAAACACTAAAATCATTATTTGTCAACATTTATAAACCTTGATTAATGGTAAAACTCCTTGAAGAGTTTCTATTATATAAAATACTAATATAATTTAGTTTTTATTAATAATTAATTAAATAAATAAAATGAACCAATAAGAAAAGAATAATTAGTGATAGGATTTCTTTAAATTTTCTGATAATTTATGTGCACAGAAATAATTAGGAGAGTTTCTATTTCTCTTTCTTCTTTTTTAAAATTTTTTTTTTATTATTTATAATTTAAGAAATTAAATCTGATTGTCTGATAATCATGTTCTAGTTCTCTTCACTAAAACCAAACCGACTGTAGATTCAAACGAAATAAGATCAAACTTTTTTTGAAAAAAATGAGCCAAATCGAATGACATATAATTTTGTACTCCCTCCGTTTTTAAGAAATTTTTAACTGTGTAAACCGTATTATCCACTCCTGAGTAAAATCATGATATCATTTTTAAATATTATGTATGGCATATGAGTATACGCGAAGTTGGAAAAGATCACTTGCGCTTTGAGCAATGCATTGATACACTTTACATCGACATAAAATTAAATTTAAGTGATAAGTTAAATTAAAAATAAAATAAAAGATGAAATTGATTCGGTTAACGCACATAGAAGTTTTAGTTTACCAATTACACTGTTAGGTTTTAAATTATAAAAAAAATATAGAATATTTTAAAATTTTGGTATAAATTTAAGGTAGTTTCATAATTTTTTAAAGAGAACAAAAAAACGGGTGGAGTAGATGTTGGGCTCCGAGTTTGGATTACGTTTGGCTTAATTAGTCAGGTTAAAAGTTAAACCGAAGTTTTATATCTGATTCGTTCAAGTCCGGTTAGGTATATATACTTGAGTTGTGGTAAAATTAAACGCAACCTCTTATCAGTCTTTCAACACTCTCGTTCTGAGGCGAAGAGAAGAGCCAAAGGTTTTCTCGGGAAAATGGCGGAATCTTCATATCTCATGGTGCAAGCCAGGATTCTTCTCGCTACTCAAAGCCACGAAAGATTAGCGAATGTTGTCCATCAACTCTTTATGCCTGATCATCATCAAGCACGAACGGCCCAAGCTCTGTACGATTTCTGCGTCGCGACTTTCCCAAACTGCTTAACCCTAATGCTCCTCAAGGTGTATCAAGATTCTTCCGATGAACTCGTCAGATACTGGTCCATCTTTCTCCTTTCCGACACTCTCTCTCATTTAAGAAACCGCAGCTTCGAACTCTCTCTCGTCGCACTCAATGATATAAAGCCTCTTCTCATTTCTTGCCTTACAATGCCAGAAGCCAACACATCCGACACCAAGATCCTCCGAGAAATCGTTTCTTTTGTAGCCTTCAATGTTATGAAGCTCGATAGTCGCGGATGGGACGAGCTCGGCGTTTGTATGCTCGCACTAGTGAATATTGATCCTCTTAGGGCTTTCAATATCTTTAATGACTTGCCACTAGTCCACGAGGGATTCATCAACCGTTTTTTGAAGGAACTTGTTGAAGAAGTCAACGAACTGTTGCTTAATCCTGAGAAAGATAGGGAAGTACTCTGGAGTTTGGCTTTGGAAACTGCTATTAAACTGGGGATTCAGCTTTCGGATTCAGGTACTTTGACAAGTGAGATTCTTGGCACTGTTCTCAAGTCAGCTAATGAGCTTGTGATGAAAGGTAAAAAACAGGTTTTGCAACGAGGGCTTGCAAATCTCGTGAAGTTCCTTGCGCAAGACTCCAAATTGTGTAGATACAGTAGCAAACAATGCGGTTTCGTGTCAGAGTTTGCGTTCAAGATTGCAGGAATCGGAGCATGCACCGAGGATGCAGCGAGGAAGATCTATGAGATGGTTACAAAACTGGATAATTATGTCTCTGGTCCAGCCTTGAAACTCAGCCCCTCTCCCGTTGAAAACCAAGACCTTGAATTGTACAACAACTTGAAGACTCTATCTGCAGTGGATATCTTGGTATTGGTCGCATCAACTGCGATGGATGATAGGTCCCGAGAGATAGCAATGAGACTTGTCCACGATTTACTTTGCGATCACACTTCAAGGACAGTGGAAATTGATGAATCAGAGATGATACAACTCAAGGCCTTGCTCATATCTTGCCTCACAGAAATAGGAATGCCCGAGAACACGTTCAAAATTCTCGGCCAGGCGGTTTTCCACGTTGCACATGACATGTTGAGCTCCCAAGAGGATAAATGGTTCGATCTATGGGACTATATCACATCGCAATGCAAAATACAGTTCGAGAGAACCGTTTATATCTTCCAGTGCTTAACAATGATGCTTATTGAGAAAGACCATGTGATTCCTGCGATTGATAATCTTCTCCCAGAGATAAGCAGAAGGTTAAACCCACCAAAAGATATGCTGGTAGATAACAGTTCGTGGGTGTTGGCGTTTGTGGGTGCGTTCTGTGCTGCAATTCACTTGTTAGAGAGCACAAGTCACACTGAAACCGTTTTAGAGATTGTGGATAAGATGGTAGATTCAGTGAGAGACCTTGCGGAGAGAGGAATGGAAGTTGCGCTTGTGAGGAGAGCTTTCAGAGATCTGGAAAGCACTGTGAAGAAACAATTGGAGTGGTATGATGCTAGTGAATACAGATTCATCAAGGCTTTGCTTCGGACGCTCTACACAATCAAAGGCCTGAGAATGGAAAGTAAGATGGTGTTGTGGAGAATCAACGTGTATCTCGAGAGGGGAACGCCCAACGTGGATAAAGTTCTCACAATGAGTTGGTCTTAGACAGCTACCTCATTCTGTACCTAATTCTCAATAATTTTCTCCTTGAACAGCAGGTGTCAGTGGTACTGTTGTAGTAGTAGACTGTAGTCACAATTACTCTAAGGTTGTAGCTTACTCCTAGTTAATATGATTTCAACAGAGATTGGTTTTGAGATCCAAATCATATTATTATTCTTTTCAACTCATTTCAATCATTTTTTTGTTGACTCGTTACAATATAGTTACCAAATACCAACCCAAGGCAAAACTGATAACAGAAAAGAACAAGACCGAAGCCAGGATCAAATTTAATTTTACACACGTAGAAAGATCATCACTGGTGATAAGTTGACTTCATCCTTTTTCTTACAATGATTTAACTTTCACAACGATTCAAGCACCAGTTACTAAACTACACCTTCCTCACAGAAACTGTTGAGCTCTTGGACTTGCTTGCTGATGATAGGTTTTTAGACAATGATGAAGCTTTGAATCCTCCGCTCAATAGACTGGACGCTGACGCTGCACATATTTTCCTTCTCTTTGCTTCTAACTCCAATCTTTTCTTGCTCGATGATGACATCGAGTAAGATGACTCAGGAAAGATGGAAGATGAATGGATCAGTGCTCGTTTATCCTTTCGGTTCTTATCAAACTTTGTCTTGAATTTCACGCTTGATGCAGCTGCAGTATCTTCTTCGCTTTTTGGAAGAAGTCTTATCCCCAAGCCTAGCTTCCTTGAAGCAGCCTCTTCTTCAGCTACACGTTTTCTGTGTCCCTGGAGAACGAGCAAGAGTTAGAAAAGAGGAATCAACAAACGAGATTGCATGCAGAAAAGAAATTGCAAACTTGTAATTTACCCTAATTTGTGCACGTAGAGCTTTGTTTAGGGAGTAGTCATCTGCATGTCTTGCATCTGAGACTCGCTGGAGACGGACCAAAAGCGGTTCTGCTGCTTTCTTCTTCTGCAAATCAACTTCCTGGTGCTCTAAGCGATAAAACGGGTCTGCAAGCTTTCCCTTCTCTGCACAAGGTTATAAAATCATATCAAGAATGAGCCGGCAGAACAAAAAAGAAGGATGAAAAGCCAAACACATAGAGAGAAACCTATAGAGATTCTAAAAGAAAACTTGACGAAGAAAGTAGAAACCAACCTTCCTCAGCAGTGAGCTCCATGGTTTCTGCGTCTTCTACGTCATATTCCTCAACCTTCTTCTGGGCGCCACTAGTAATTACATACTCGCAGTTCTGAGGATCTGTCTGAATGACTATCTCATGTTTACAGCACGGTGCTTTCATCGCAAAGCTCCATATCTGACCATAATATAAGATATAAACTCAGCCATAGTTCCATAGCAAGCAGAAGGAGAACATATAATGCAGTGTTCATGTATTTGTGCAATCAAAAGGTTGGTTTTCCCGTGGAGGAAATGTAAAGCATCATATTGAAGTGATCGTGGAAAAATGATAGACTCTGAAACGTACCTTTGTCGAATAATAGTTCCCGACTTGCTTCTTTTCTGCATTGAATCGAACACCCTTGCCAATCATAGAATTGCAGCCACCACACCATATATTATAAGGCATCTCGAACCTGAAAAAAGGAAAAGAGTTTTAAGTATGAAACTTTCAACCAAAATGAGAGTCCACTCCTGTCAATTCAATAAGAAGCAAAGCTTCTGATCGATCAACAGAGTGTACAGCAGAGATCAATTAGGCTGCCTAATACACACTTTCTCCTACTTTTGATCATCATAACTAATTGATGCTATATTTTGGCGCATCCTCATCTCTATTCATGGAGTACAAAAGGAATATAATAAACAAAGTAGCATCTCCCTTGGGAACTAGGGAGACACTGGAATGAAGTAATATAGTACTTTGATTGATTATATAATACCTTATGACCAAAATTCCCTCGCCTATTTTCTTGGCCCTCTCTCTCAGAGGATGCTGTCCTTGAAACTTGTTCAAGGAACCTTGATCCGGTGTCCATTCTGGTGGATAGTAAAAGTTATCTGCCCTGGCAGCTGAAAGAGTCGACTGCAACCAAAAAAAAATGATTAACACATGAAACCAAATCAAAATTGAATTTGATATGATAAAACGAAAGCAGTTGAATTCGATTAGCCGAATACTACATGACATGACTAACACATGAAACTAAAGTTTAAATCAATGCAAAAAACCCCCAATTAGCAAAATTCATTCGATTAGCTGAAACAAATAGAAAATTTTCAAAATAACGACAAGCTAAAAGCTGTAAAATTTCAAAATTATCGAAACTGATTAGGCTAGTGAAGGGTGACATCAATAAAAAAACGTCAAATTCATTCGCTACAATGAAGAAACTACTCGGACGAACCCTAAACCCAAATCCCAGCACAGAAGACCCTAAATCTCCAAATAAATCCAAACTAATTGCAAAAACAAACATCAATCTAGTCTATCTTAGGGCTTCGGAGATCAATTCCAATCAACAAACACCCGAAAGGTACAGAAGAGAAATTCAATTGATGAACACGCAGATCAATTATTTGAACGATCGATTGAAAAACAAACAGCACGTACCATCTTTTTCGATTGAGATTGATCAAATCGTTCCTCCTAATCTCCCTCTCCTCGTCTAAGATTTTTCAATTCGTAAATCTCTTCGGCTCTTGGCTATGATTTGAGTTCACAAAGGAAAACTTGTATTATTCTGTTCACATATAAGCGGGATCCCTTTATTATTGATCATCAAACGCTGCCGTTTTAGTGTTTGCGGAGTTATTCCGTGTCGGTTTAGGATGTGTTTTAATTTTAATCGAACCGATCCTATCTAACTTAAACCATACTGCAATTCAAATTAAAATCTGAACCGAGATTTTATTATTGTTACAGTTATCTTCGTTGAACATTGGTGAAACTATTGTTGATGATGTCTTCTTGTTCGAAATTAACACACGTTTTACTTTTGATCTGTTATTAGTTGGAATTATAGTGAAACATGAAGTAGTTGGACAATATAAAGAGCATTGCTTTGGAACTAAAGCGTCAATTTTTGTGTTAGCCGGGGCCGGTCACTACTACTTAATCACAATCGGCTCAAAATCCTCCAGAGCTCCGGCCAATCTGATCTCTTGAAGTCACAAAAAAAAGGATAAAAATGGTGTCTTTACTCGCTTCCTCTCTTACATGCTCAAGCCCTGATCTGCATCTCCTCTCCATTGTGCGGACGGAAGCAGCTTCAGTCTCCAGGAAGCGTCGAGTAGCTTCTGTGGTGGCAGCATCTTCTACTGATGATACCGTCGCCGAATCTTCTCAGAAACAAACGAAGTTCGTCACTTTTCTCGGAAAAGGCGGCTCCGGCAAGACCACCGCCGCTATTTTCGCCGCTCAGGTTTGAAAAAATCAGTTTTGATGAGAATTCTAGTTAGTAGCAATTGCATGAATCAATTCTGGATTCTCAACATTAGATTGTTCTTAGACTCCATGAAGCTGTAATGTTAGAATTGAGCGTTGCATTCAAGATGTTGGACCTGAAAGATCGAAGCTTTCTCCTCTCTGCTCACATTGAATGGTTGGTGTTGTTACTAACTTAGTTAGGTGGCTATGGTTATTATAGCATTACGCATTGGCTGGCCTCAGTACATGCTTGGTCGTACAAAGTCAAGACCCTTCTGCTGATTTCCTCCTTGGAAGCAAGATTGGGACTACTCCTACATTGATCAACGACAATCTCTCGGCGATTAGGCTCGAAACCACTAAGGTGTGTCCCTCTTTGTTTCGGTCTTGGCATACTTCATGTCTGGTTCAGAGTTTGAACTTACTGAACAACGGTTCATGGAAACATTGCAGATGCTTCTAGAACCTCTTAAACAGCTGAAGCAAGCAGATGCCCGGCTTAATATGACCCAAGGGGTTCTTGAAGGGGTAGGTATGTGAATACAGCTTCATATCTGCGAGTTTCGAGAGAATCTTTTTTTGGGATTTTAATTCCTCACTTGATTTGGTTATTGCTATGTAGTAGGTGGTTGGAGAAGAGCTAGGAGTGCTTCCAGGGATGGACTCAATCTTTTCAATGCTCGAACTCGAGAGGCTTGTTGGTTTCTTTAGGCAAGCAACTCGAAAGAATCACAAGGGGAAGACTTTTGACGTTATAATATACGATGGCATTAGCACTGAGGAAACTCTTCGGATGATTGGTTTAAGCAGTAAAACAAGGTCTCATTCTGTTTAGCCTTTTTAAAAATTTCTGATTTCTCTATGTTTCTTTTCTTTCTTGCAACCTTTTGGAAGTATATGCTTTTTTTGGGTGCAGATTGTATGTGAAATATCTGAGGAATATGGCCGAGAAGACTGATCTTGGGAGGCTAACAAGTCCTTCCATTATGAGATTTGTTGATGAGTCAATGAACATGAGCGGAAATAAATCGCCTTTCGATGGTATGCCAAGTGCTGCCATGTGGGATACTTTGGAACGTTTCTTGGAGGTATTTATTTATCTATCTATTCCATAACTAAGTTTCTTCAACTAATTTAGCTTTGAATTAGCATAAGGTTTTTTTGCAAACTGCAGACTGGCGCTTCTGCTTTGAGAGATACAGACAGATTCAGGAGTTTTCTTGTAATGGATCCAAACAATCCCATGTCTGTTAGGTCTGCGTTACGGTATTGGGGCTGTACAATACAAGCAGGATCTCATGCTTCTGCAGCGTTTGCTATTTCTTCTTCTTCGAATCTGGCAACAGAGTCAAACAAAATCCCAAAAGACCAATTTCTGCCGCTGCCCTTTGCTTCTGCATCGGTTCCATTCTGTGGGAATGGTCTGGATTGGGACAAAATTCTGCTGGACCAAGCAAACTCGAGTGTCCGGGAACTTCTTTCTGGAACAGTAAGCCAAGGAAGCAGCTTGACGCCAGCAGTAACTTTTGATACAGCAAAGAAATCAGTGACTCTGTTCATGCCGGGATTTGAAAAATCGGAAATCAAACTGTACCAGGTAAAAGAACTTCTCATCTTCAGTCAAGCTCTCTTTGGTTCTTCTTGTGAAGCTCTCAATCTCATCTATAATGGCATAATGTGATTGCCTGAAAAGATCTTTTGTTCATATGGAATTAAGAATTGCGAGTGATTTTGGGGTTTTTGGATGAATCTGCAGTATAGAGGAGGCTCTGAGCTCTTGATCGAAGCAGGGGACCAAAGACGAGTGATTCGCTTACCGTCTCAGATTCAAGGAAAGGTTGGAGGAGCCAAGTTTCTGGACAGAAGTCTCATCATCACAATGCGGTGATATATTTTTCGCAGAACTAATTTGTTCTTTTTGTACACCACAAATTGTGTAATATATCCCCAAAAGCAAAACCAAACAAAAAAAGAAAACTCAAGAAGTCAAACATTTGGGACGATCTTGAGTTGAATAAACGAGTTTCTCATTACCAGACTGGCTCTGATACTTTGGCAAAATAGCAGCAGTTATAACAATGCCACTTAGGAGAGCCAAGCCGAGCCCTAAACCGTTGACGACCATTGATTCAGGACAGCGTCTCGGGACGTTTCTCTTGGTCTGAAGGAAAGTCAGCTTCTCAAGCAGTCCCGTCTCGGCAGTGGCAATGGCTAGAGCGTAGGTGTAGAGTCCGAGGAAGACGTGCCATGGAAGAAAAGTGGTTCTCGTTGTCCGTACTTCTCCTCTATGCCAGAAGCTCAAGAACCCAGTCACCCACTGCAACACACAACGTCAGTGTTATTACTAGACTTCAAAACTTATTATAGCTCAAGAGTTGAGAGGCATTTTCGTAATTAATGCTCTAGTTTATCAATTTTTCAAGAAACAGTTATTTACAATTAAACCCCGCATCGATGATAAATTGACAACACGCAAGTAACACCACCCTTTATCTGTGACGTGGGAGTAACGACATAGCGTACAGAAGAAAAGAAAAAAAGAAAAAGGAAAAAAAAAAAAGACAGCGCGTATAGATTGAAGTGAGAGTAATGAATGCTTTCTATCTGATTTGTATAATAACTTGTATAATTTAGTCTTATAGGGGGAATCTTGTCAGTTTCCGTAACAATTAGAAACTAATCCCAGTGGGGAACTTAATTTCTTCCCCGGTCGTTCTTTACATTATTGGTGGCAAAGCATTTTTCATAAATAAAGAAATAATAATGACAGCAACGGGTAATCCGACTTTTTGAAATAAAAAAAGTTTTTTAAGAATGCATCTAGTCCCTTTTTTTGTATGATCAATTTCATAATGCATTAAAAAAAATGTCAGATGTTTAATACTACAATAATTTAATAAAAATAATAATGTTGGTGTGGAAAGAGAAAACGAAAGGACGAACCTGGGTAGCGAAGAGAGAAACGGAGAGTAAACCCATCCAAGAATGGAGACTGTAGAAGTTAGAGAATATTCCTAGTTGAAAATGGAACTTTGTCCAAATCCCAAAGACAGCAGAGACCAATGCCACTCCTTGTAGCCATAGATGAACTGCTTTCTTCGTTTTCCTTGAACCAGGCAACCATCTGTGTATCAGAATCGCTGCATAATCAAACCCACCCCAAATTTTCAATTAATCAGTAAATTATTCAAGAAATAGAGGAAAACTTTTCAAAAGGCAGGAAGAGGGAGGAACCACCACTACCTACCTTCTCCACTTACAAGAATGAAGCCAATCACCATCAGCAGAGGATGAAGAGTCTACAAAAAAAAGACAAACTTTGTTAGAGACCAAAGAGAGAGATATCCAATTGTAAATCAACAAGGAAGGATTATCTGATATTTACAGAGTAGGTGAGTCCCTGACGAGGGACGAAGCTGGACTTAAGCAAAAGAGCCCAGTACACCACCAAAGCCGCGATTACTAAACCAGAGAATCTCGCAAACAAGACAAGTGATACAGTTCCCATTCTCTTATCTCTCTTTAAAGTTGACTACAGTGAGCAGAGCACACTCTCAAGTCTCAAACTTAAGAATTGCCGACAAAGTTATGTTTTTCAATTATTACAAAGGACATTATGGATCTATGTTATATTGGACCTTTCTCAGTTTCTCTATCTCCTTGCACGGCCCAGCTGATTCAAAGGCTGCGGGTACTGTTCTCAAAGTCAAAAGTGTTTCACTTTTACGTCCATGGTGAGTTTGGTGACCATAATAATAAGTTCCCAAAAAGCATATAAGCCATAAACATTATTAAAACAAAAAATGCATTTCACAAAATGGCAAGTCTACAAAAGTTCAAAACGACAATGAATACTGAAAGATGGGTAAACCAAAGATCCGAAATCAAATTGATACACTCGAACACAAGGAGGAGGGGGTTTTAACAATGAAAAACATTACAGTAGACTCGAGTTTTTTTCTTTTATTGCAACATAACACAAGCACTCAAAAGCATGTGATGAGTCTTTAGAACCCTTTTAGCACAACTTTTACGAAGGACGATTTGACACGCCTCTCCCTTGGCCACGACCACCATAACCATAGCCGCCGCCACCACCACCGCGCCCATTATAGCCGCCATAACCACGCCCACCGTAACCACCACGTGAATGATTATTTCGACCATAACCACCACGCCCTCCTCGGCCTCCTCTGAATCTTGAGAACTCTCCGAATGTCTGGAATCATACCATTACCATTTGTTAAGAGTCAATGGGTTTCTCTCAAGATTCTGGAAAATTTCAGTATCTCCAAAAACCAGAGGGGACTAGTTATGTTTAGCCTGCTTTTTGAGCGTCGAAAGATATAGATTGTACCTCAGTATCTAGTTTCCGTAGTTCTGAGAACCTAGGCCTTGCAGTTTGGGAATCTCGGTCATTGGAATTTGATGATAGGCTATCGAAAAAGTCGTCTTTGTTGTAAATAGGCTACATCAATAAACAAGTAAGGTAAATGAGACCAGAGAGGGGGAGGGAATATAACGGTTTTACTTGATTATCACTCTACTTCACTTACTTTGACCTCGATCTTAGGCACCTCAGCTTCATCTACGATTGGGGAATAATCATCACCATCACCATTGGTACTCTTCCCAAGATGACCCCATACTTCATCCTTATTGAACTTTTCATTCATCGCCGTGAAATCAAAATCTTCAGTGAACTTCATTACTTGGTGTGATCTCTGCCAACAAGGAGGATTAATTAGCATACATGGGTATCGTTCATGAGCTCTTTCTAACAAGTAAATCTTTTCCCCAGCAGAAACAATAAAAGCCCTCGTCACGTTCTACAAATGAATGAGAGGAATATTACCCCTGCCCCTCTTCCTCTTCCTCTCCCACGACCCCTGTAATCATTATGGGCTGGGTACGAATGTCCGTTTGGCTGAGACAAAAAAAACAGCAAACGAGGTCAATTAATCATCAAACAATTGAAGAATTGCAAGTAAACATGAATTAAGAAACCTAATATATCGAGGAAGGCACCCAGAGAGCTTAAACAAAAAAAAAAAAGAGATAGGATGGAAAAATAAAATGGGCAATACAACAGGTGCAAATCTAACAGACAAAGGTTATTCAAGGTAACTGACATCAGCAAATGCAAGATCTTATCATGTTAAGTGTTCATTACGCCTCAAAAACTCTTCTCGATAATTCAAGTTCTTTCCCATATCAATAAGTGAAACCGCAATATCATTTAAAGGCCTGACAAGTAGATAAAAAGATTTTGGAAATTTTTTTGAAACCTTCTGAGTTGGCCTTGCAGAGGAAGGCAATGGCAGTATTGGAGGTTGGGATTCTGATGTAACTGGAACAGATTGTTCCAACCCAGCTGATGGTGATACTTGAACCACCTCAACATCTTTATCCGCGTTGTCAGAGGGTGGGGACAAAGAGACTGCAGCAGATCCAGACTGCAGCAGTTGGCCAGGAGTAACCAACAAAGGTTTTGGCTTATCTTGGCTAATGGAACTAGAAACTCCAGCAAGAGGAGCAGATGTCAATGGTGTTGTATGCGGCACAGAAATAGGACCAGTAACCACACTAGGCTTGTTAGACAGTGGAAGGCCAGCACTTGTCTCGGCGGGTCTAGTAGTTGATAGAGAAAAGGGAAGCAAATTAGTATCCTGAGGTAATGTAGGAGGCACAGCAATAGAAGCTTTGTTCGAAAAAAAAGGAGATGCCATCTCTGAAGATAGGGAAGGAGATGGTGCTGATGGCAGGCCTGAAGAGAGCGTCATAGGTAGACTAGAGAAAGGCAATGAACTGGGTGCTAGAGTTTGAGAACTGCTACTAAAAGGAAACAATGACGAGGGTGGTTCCGGCAAGTTTGAACCCTGCAAAGTTGATGAACCAGTAGGTAGAGGGGCATTAAAGTTAGGATATTGCAGGGGTTGCTGCAGAGAACTTGGCATTGGCAGCCCATGAGGGGGTCGAATCAGAGACTGTTGATGCAATTGGGGAAGGCCATTGGGAGGTGGGGTGTAGAATCCTTGCCAATACATTGGCGGTTGTGGCGATGCTCCCCACGAAGGAAGATTTCCACCAGGCTGATACAAAGGCATTGAGTTTTGGAATCCCATCCCATGCTGTCCAGGTTGTCCATTATGAGAACTAATGTCAGGCAGTGAACTGGTCGGGGCAGGAGGCAAGCTACTCGATGTTGGCATCGGGCTAGGGTAGTGAGACTGTCCAAAACAAAGACAAAGCCGAGGATGAGGATACACAAATCGAGTCTAAGATCACAGACAATATTATAACCTGTATATAAATCCACCATATTCACCTGAATTATAGCAGGGTCATTATTTATAGTAGGTGGAGGCGGAGGCTGAACTGGTGGAGAAGCTTTGACTTGCAAATCCTACCAACAACAAGCACAATACACTTAGTGTACAAAGTAGGCAGTCTGATTACAAAAATAAAGAAGCAGTATTAGCATATTACCTTGATATCGGTTCCACGGAACAATATGTACTCATAAACTTTTTCACTTGGAGGAACTTGCGGACCATCTTTTTTCCTTCCTTCAGTTCCAAATGATCGGACTACACACACGTTCAAAATTCCATGGATCAGTAAATCACAATCTCAGCTTTTTCATAATTTCCAATCACAAGAACAGTATTTCTTTCAAATCGGACTAAACATGGCTAAGATTGGAGCAAACTCTGTGCCAAATTCAGAAAGAAGAACACACATATACATCTAATAAAATCCAGCGAGGGAAACTGAAACGCGAATCGTACCGTTTTGGAGTCCGATACTAGATTCATCGGTATTAATGTTGTAAAGGATCCCTTCGTATCTGATCTCGCTCTTGGATGTCAAACTAATCAAGCTCCCTACGTAAGAATCCGCAGCCGAGCTCGATTTCGCGCCCGTGTTATCAGCCGCCATCTCCGATCTATGCGTCTCTCTTCGCCCAACGAAGAATCCACAGAACAAAGAGAGAGAGATTCACGAGAAGAAGAAAATAAAAAAGAAGCTAAAGTCAAAGAGAGGGCAAGCGAACACACACACACTACGCGAAGTTCCTGATCCCCTTTGAGAGAGAAAGCTAATAGAAAGAAACAGAACAATTTAGGGTTTACTCTTATTTGGGGAGATCGACCATCTCTTTCTTTGATTATCCATTCCCGTCAAAAATAAAAAGCCCAAAAGAGCAAAAAATAAAAAAAAATTATAGCCTCTGACCATAATAGCCTCGTGTCTCTCCATTGACTTCTCTCTACTACCTAATCATATAAAGCCACGTGTCTACTTAAACAGCCCTTTTCGTAATTTCACCTTGATAATGTGTTTTTTAGGCCCATCCAGTAACTAGCTACGAGTCATGTTGAGAATATCGATATATTTACCCTATTTAGGCCCGGCCCATTTAAGGCCCATCCCATTTAAACTTTAAACCCATTTAAACCCACATCATGAGCTACGAGCCAACTCCAATTGCACGGCTCGTGTTCGTATTGATTATCGTGTAATTGACAGAGTTAACCCTGTGCCTGTGGAAATTTTACGCTCGTCACCTGTTGGTTAGTTCCGTAATTAAACGACATATCAAATGCGTTTAGCTACTACCTCACGAAACCACAATGACACAAATAAGAAAGAGGAGACTCTTAAGAAAAGCTTTGATCACTAGTGATTAGCAATCTATAGCTTGAAGGTATGCATTTCTTTTGGAGTTTTCTTAGGAAGCATGTGTTAGAACATTTTGATGCCTGCTTTGATACATTTTCCTGTTTTTGGCTTTTCTTGGAAATAAATTATCTTTCCTCATCACATACAATATGGGCAACTCTCAGTGTGTTCTTTATCTGGGTCCTCATGTTTTTTTCTGTTGCTTAACTTAATTTGTAGGGTCACTTGAATATTTTATAAGGCAACTTTTACGTCTCCGTTGATGTTTATTTAATAAATTGATCATTGGATTGGCTTCCACGTATCTGCAAACTCGAACCGCTGTGGTCGACTGGACCAGGAATATCAGGAAGGCCAGAATTGTTAAGAGATGTAGGAGAGCCGGGTTTCTCAGCATCATCATCACGTGAGAGGTAGATGTTAAACGCTGCTGCTGCTTCTTCAAATGAGAATTAGGACCTTAATATTTGCGCTTCCGCTTCCTACTAGGCTTCCCTGGCCTCAAACTTTGAAATAAGAAAGCAATTCCATACATTAACAAAGGAATCCTTTAAAGTTACACAAAAATGCTACGTTAGATGCATTTACCTGTATTCAGTGGCATCTATAACTTTAGACTGGAGCTAGTTTCTCTAATCTCTAGAGAGCCTCTAGAGATTCTCTATGGCTTATGTCAGTGGAAAAGCATATTTTTGATCAAGAAGGCGAACTTAAAATGAAACTGAATGTGATTTGAAGAACAAACCATTATTATATGACGATAATAGTATTTGTAGGTTTTTTTTACATGAAATCTAGATTGTTAAGATAAAAATGGAAAGAAAATGATTTTCTCAAGTTGAGTATAGGAAAGAAAGGAAAATTATATTTCGACGAAAATTATATAAAGGAAAAAAAAGTGTAAGACAAAGCCCTAATCTTCAAAGTTGGGAGAATGACGAAGAGGATAGGCGATCTTCCACCGAAACTGGTAGGTGAGAAGATACTCACCAAGGTTCCGATAACATCTGTGGGAGCAGTGCGATCCACTTGCAAACTATGGGAATCTTTATCCAAAGAATGGATTCTGGGAAAAGCAGCAGCCAAACAGCAGTTTACGGGGTTCATGACGAAGGATTCCAAGGTTTGTTCATTGAGATTCCAACACCGCAAGGACGAAGGCTTGGTTGATCTATCTATAAAGCAGGTAGATTTACTCAATCAAGTCGAGATATCTAAAGTTTTTCAGTGCGACGGGTTATTGTTATGCGTCACCAAAGACAACTCGAGGCTCGTGGCGTGGAACCCTTATGACAGGAAGAACCGTAACCACAAAATGGATCGCACCCAGAACACGTTTCCACAGACTAGACTTGTATGCTATCGGATATGACAGGAAGAACCGTAACCACAAAATCTTACGGTTTTTGGATCATTTTGAAGGAAAACACCTTTTAGAGTTCGAGATGTACGACTTTAGCTCTAATTCATGGAGAGTTATTGAGGTCAGACCCGACTGGGAGGTAGAATCTCATCAGCGTGGGGCGTCTTTGAAGGGAAATACGTATCTTTTTGCTAATGAGAGGTGAATAAACCTCTTGGATACAGTGCGTCCAAACCGGAGGATAATAGTGGAAGATGATTGTATAGTTGATTATGACCATTTCTTACTCTGTTTTGATTTTACAAGCGAGAGATTTGGACCGCGCCTGCCTCTCCCGTTTCACGCTTACCTTGAAAGCACTCTGACTCTCTCCTGTGTTCGAGACGAACAGCTCGCTGTGCTATATCAGCATGGGGAAGAGCGTGACACAGTGGAGGTTTGGGTTACGACTATGATTGAACCCAACGCCGTGTCCTGGAGCAAGTTTTTTAACGTGGATATGGAACCATTCACTAGTCTTGGTGCTGCTGGGTTTGACTATCTATATGGGAGCTTCTTCATTGACGAGGAAGAGAAGGTCGCTGTGGTTTTCGATGTAGACGGGTTTTTACAGACGGAAACTGCTCGGTACCACACAGCTTTTATCATCGGAGAAGATGGCTACTTCAAATCTGTCACTCTTGGAGAAGCTCCCAATGTCTACGTACCTGACAGGCCTATACCGCCTGGTGGATATATGCCGCAATTTTTTTCTCCCCCACTTGTGTGCTCTTCTTCTTATCTCCCAAGCTTAGTGCAACTCAACCAACCGCGCAAAAGGAAAGAAAGAGATGGTGATTTTAGAATCGTTTCTTGCAAATCTAAATGCTAGGCAATCATCATCATCATTGTTTCTATTTATCATGTTTCTTCTACCCTGTGTTTTTTCTTTTTAACTTCTCTTTGTCACTTGTTTAATTGCCAAATCGTTCAAGTTTCCTTCTGATTTAAGAAAGTACATTACTTGTTTGTTTCTTGCGTTGTCTCATTGCTAGTCAAGTTATCAAGCCATTTTTCTAGTCACTTGTTCACTTGCAAAATTTATGTATACCACAAATGAGACTTGTAGTCTTGTACCAACGGTCTTGGATACATGTAATCGATGACGCGGTTGCACGATTTCCATTTTGCTGATTAACTCCATCATCTTGTGCTTTATCCATACGAACAACCAATTTGGTTTCCATTGTCACAGAAGTTGGATACTTAATATCCAGAGGAATCTATTTGTGGATTCTCAGAGAAGCCCCCAATGTCGGTTGGTTACCTCACTGTGTTGGATATATCTCGCCGATGTATTGTCGCCCACTTGTGTCCTCTTCTTCTTATCTCCTCCCAAGCTTAGTGCAGATCCACCATCCGCGCCAAAGGAAAGAAATGATTTAAGATTTGTTTCTTGCATATCTAACTCCTAGCTGGTCAATCATCATCTTCGTTTCTTTTTATCAGCTATATTATGTACCAATGGTTTCGATGTTTGGTACATTTTTCTTTTTCTTTCCTTTCAGTCTCGCTTTGTCACTTGTTCAGTTGCCAAAACTCTGATTTAAGTACCTTATTTGTTTCTTGCATTGTTACTTGCTAGTTGATTAATGAGAAATTTTTATTTTACTCTGCCCAATATCGAACCCTGAACCTTATACAACCCTGAGTAACCCTCCTAACTCATACTCGTAAACTTCCTTTTGACTAAATTTTTTGCAATAACCTCTCTCTAGTTGCTGAGCTTTTTTTTTTTTTTTTTTTTTTTTTTTTTTTTTGAAGGACCGGGAGGGTATCTAGACCGAAGCCCAACTAATCCCCCCAGGGGAGGTGCAGCCCATGGATAAACCCTCTTTCCGGGTTTGCAAATGGGCCCTAAAGCATGGACTCATATCCGTGTGGCCAAATGGAGAAATGTTTAGCAACTTCGCACTTGAGGGGAATCGATCCCTGGCCTAGACCAACAGGGCGACTCCTCCCCAAGTGGAAGCCACTAGACCACCACCACTTGGTTTTGCTGAGCTATTTATAATCTTGGACAAGTCACTTAATGGGTACTACAAGTCTACGATGCTCCTGCACAAGGACTTATTACGCACCTTTGATGTGAAGTCTTGTTCAACAGCTCCACCACCAGCAGCCTCCTGCTCGGCTGCTACTCCCCATCTTGTCTTGCTATTTCTTCTTCAGTAGCAGCAATGAATGTCAGGCCTCCATACAATCTTAAGTTTCCTCTCAAATAAAATCCTACCCTAACAGTGACAAGCCTTTCATTCCATATCCTTGTTAGTTGTTACATGTCGTTGATGCAAATTAACACAAGTCTCACTCGCCAAAACTATTTCCCCATCAAACATAAATATTAAATACACACCCTTTGACATATTTATACACATACTATATTAGTCCAAACGGCATACTATTCTCTGGAAATTCATAATTCTAAATTTCACGCTCAAAACCTAAATCATACATACACTAGCTTACGTACGTATTTACGATGTAGACATGTGAGCAGTCCCAAAAACGGAGAAAATAATTAACAAAACTAAAAAAATTCATAATTTGGAAAACTTCTTCTTAGTTTCCAACCCACTAGCAATCAACTGCTAATTGGGTTGTACCCATGTCTAGGAATGTGACTTCGTTCATGTAAATGGAAATGACTTGGAGATCATCTTTAAGACTCTAACAATTTTAGTGGTAACAATAATTAGGCTATAGTTTATCCAAAACAATAGTATAAGGCTGCTTTATATCATTACTAGACGGACCTAAAGAACGATCCTTATGATTACAACCTTCAAATAATTGAGATATAAAGCTTCACATAATGTATTATATGTAATTCTTTTTGATAATTGTCATGACAAATCCGTCTATTGAATTAATACTCGAGAGTCTAAACCCTACCGGCCGAAAAATCATGTCATATAATTCATCCTTTCTCTTTGTGTATCGTCTAATAAATGTCGAAATGTCGTTATCCCCATGATTTGTTTGTTAGCTTATAATATAAAGTTGTTTAGTTATTGTTGGAGGTAAAAAAAGGCTGCAAAACTGGGGGAGAGAAGAAGCAAATTAAACTCCCCTCCATAGTTTCGGGAATCCACACACATTGCCACCGCCAACTCACAGTTGCTAAAAACGTCACGTGTCAGCATCTGAGCGCGTATACATTGTGTGTAGGACCCACTTCCAACAGACCAGATATATCACTCCATTGTACGGCAATTCATCACAACAAAAATCTCTCTCTCTCTCTCTCACTCTCCACACTGTTTTCCTTCTCCAGGTCTAGTTGACGGTCAAAGTAATCTTTCGTCGTCTCTCACCTTTTTCCTCGGGAATCGCTTCCATTGATTGACACGATGACGGACACGACGGACGATATCGCGGAGGAAATATCGTTCCAGAGCTTCGAAGATGACTGTAAGCTGCTCGGAAGTCTCTTCAACGACGTCTTGCAGAGAGAAGTCGGCACCGGTTTCATGGAGAAAATCGAACGGATTCGGATTCTCGCTCAGGTTTTTCTTCTTCCTTCTACTCGACTTCTCTCTCTGTTTTCGAAGCTCCTCTGTGATTTTTGTTGTTGTTTTTGTTCGAGAAGCGGTGCCGTTTTGCTCCGATCCGTCTGTAGAAGTGAGAATGGAGAAAATATGATTTCTATAGACTGCGATCGGTTTGTTTTAGAAGGAAATGGAAACGTATGAGAGGTCTTTCTCGAATTGCTTGCGGTTGACGCAAAGTGTGTTTGGTTACCTTTCGATATTTCGTGTTTGTGTTTGATTTACATTTTACACTGTCGAGAATCGTCTCGGATCAAGAAGGTTGGAAGAATACTATTTGCTTGATAAATATTTTGGGTGGATTCGTTTCAGATCTCGATTATGCGTTTTCGTTAAGCTTATTTCCTAGTTGGAGACATGATTCTGGAATTATACGATGAAACTTATTATATAATATTCTTGCGAGATGGTTGAAAAAGAGTTTAAGAGACTGTGATGATGATACTATTTTGTTTTGGATTTACCTTTCAGAGTGCGTTAAATCTTCGTCTGGCTGGTATTGAGGACACGGCAGAGCTTTTGGAGACGCAACTGACTTCTGAAATATCAAAGATGTCACTGGAGGAAGCACTGACGCTGGCTCGTGCATTCAGCCATTTTCTTAACTTGATGGGCATTGCCGAAACCCATCACAGGTGAGAACTATAATTGACATCCACATGTTAAATGAAAACGTTTGGAGAAATTTATGTTTTAGTTCATTCAAGTCTGAAAGATTGCTTTATCATTTAGGCAAAATGTTTCCTGTTTTCAGAGTTCGGAGAGTCCGCAACCTTCCACAGCTTTCAAGATCATGCAACGATGTATTCAGTAATCTATTGCAAGGTGGTGTTTCCCCTGATGAGCTTTACGAAACAGTTTGCAAGCAGGTTATACTTCATTCTTCAACTCGCTGTTACTCTTTCGTCATTGATAATTGTCTTATCCTGTTTCGATATTTCTGATGTTTTGGTAACTTGTAGCTGCAAGATTGAGTCTAAAGACTGTTAGTTTCAATCCGAAGTAAAGCCATTTTGCTTGTCCTTGGTTTGGTACTTATACTCTAACTAAACTTTATCCAATGCAGGGGGTTGAAATTGTTCTTACTGCGCATCCCACTCAGATTAACCGGCGAACCTTGCAGTACAAACATATCAGAATGGCTGTAAGTTTTTAATAATGTTGACTTTGATTGATATACCTGGCAAGCAATATTAGGTTTCTGATCTTTGTACACTTTGCAGCATCTTCTAGAATATAACGATAGACCAGACCTTGGATTTGAAGATCGAGAAACGGTCATTGAGGATTTGGTACTATCTTCCGCAATATCTTACTTAAAATTTCTCTGCTGAAGCAGTAAAGCTAATAATTTCATTTCGCTTGGAAGGTAAGGGAGATAACTTCACTGTGGCAGACTGATGAACTTAGACGTCAGAAACCTACTCCTGTTGATGAAGCTAGGGCTGGTATACTCATTAAACATTTGTAAATGTCCTCGAACTTTCATTTGACAAACCAAGGTTTTGTTACAAAGTATATTTTATCCCCTTGTATCAGGTTTGAACATTGTCGAGCAATCCCTTTGGAAAGCTGTACCACATTACTTGCGTCGTGTCAGCAGTTCTTTGAAGAAGGTCTTACTTATTTTTCTCATTTATTTGCACAGTGTGAATGGTTAAGTGACTTGATATTGGAAATAAGTTATTCTCTATGCCTTTCTTCAGTTAACGGGGAAGCCACTCCCATTAACTTGCACCCCAATAAAGTTTGGTTCCTGGATGGGTGGTGATAGAGATGGAAATCCAAATGTTACGGCAAAGGTGAGATTTCATATGTTACTATTCCCCTGAATAATCTATGTATGGGTGAAAATGCGAGCTTTGCCAGGGAATTTCATATTATTTTAAGATAGGCTTACTATTTGGCTGGTATAAAGAGATACCAGGATAAACTTGCTGACACACAATGGGATTTATAAATAAATTTCCAGGTCACCAAAGAAGTATCGCTTATGTCTAGGTGGATGGCTATCGATCTGTACATAAGAGAGATTGATAGCTTAAGATTTGAATTGTCTATGAATCGATGCAGCGATAGATTGTCAAGATTGGCAGATGAAATTCTTGAAAAAGGTAAGCTTCTGGGAGATAGCTCATGACTCAGAATTTTCTTGATTTTTGAGAGCACAAATCTTGAAGATGGTATTTTTGCTCATCAGAAATTTCTACCGAAGATCACCTTGAAAGTTGGGATCCGAATGTTGGTAGAAGCCAACCAAAGTTTCCAAGCCAGCAGGGGTTATCCCTACCCACTCAACTTCCACCTAGAGCTGACCTTCCCTTATGTGCTGCTGGTAAAGGATTTCATGCGTAGACTGCTCTCTTCTTATAAAATTTTTGAACAATACAATGATGCATACAGATTTTGTTCTACATTCACGCCTCATTCTTACCAAGTTTTGATATCCTACTTGCAGATTGTGGTGAATCACAGTATCCAAAGCTTGAAGTTCCTGTGACAGATTATATGCCACTCAATCGACAGGTGAAGCATAGCTCAGATGCATATTAAAAATATACTCTGGCCCTGTTTGTCTGTACTTGAAAGTTTGCTTGATTTTCTTCCTTCAAATAGGATGTTCAAGGCATTTCAAGTGATGGCTCTGTCCAAAATTTGCAAATAAAGACAGGAAATGGAACTTCCGTCAACTCTAATGGTTGTCATCAAAGTATTACTCCCCGAGGTTCTTCCTCAAGTTCGCAACTTCTCCTTCAGAAGAAACTATTAGCGGATTCTCAGACTGGGAGGACCAGTTTTCAGAAGCTGTTAGAACCAACTCCACCTAAACGTGCTGGAATTGCTCCTTATCGGATTGTTCTTGGCGAAGTAAAGGAAAAGGTGCTGATCCTTCTAATTTTTTCTCATTAAGCTGATGTAAAGAGCTTAATTAGCATCGTCAAAGATGTTAAATGTTCATGTTTACATATATAACCAATGCCATTTATATTCAGCTACTCGTTAACTCATTTGTATATCTTCTCCAAATTACCAATTTATAACCGACTTTGTAAATTCTATTTTACTGAGTAAGATTACTCTCATACGTAATGATCTGTGATTACAGCTTCTGAAGACACGTAGACTTCTGGAACTTCTTCTTGAGGGTCTTCCTTGTGAATATGATCCTTGGGATTACTATGAAACATCAGACCAACTTCTGGAACCACTACTTCTCTGCTATGAATCTCTGGTAGGATCTTGCCCCATGCCACATTGACTGTCCATTAAAAATCATGACCTTTATATGTATAGATCATTACTTTCTCAGCAATCATCTGATGCCGGAGTTCTAGCTGATGGCCGACTTGCTGATCTGATCCGTAGAGTTGCTACCTTCGGCATGGTTTTGATGAAACTTGATTTGCGGCAGGTGAGGGTTTTTTTCTTTGTTATTTTGGATCTTTATCTGTGATTTCTGTCCGATCTAAGAATAATTAACCAGGAAGCCGCAAGGCATTCTGAAGCTTTGGATGCAATTACAACATACTTGGACATGGGCACATATAGTGAATGGGATGAAGAGGAGAAGCTCGAGTTTTTGACCAGAGAACTGAAAGGGAAACGTCCCCTTGTCCCTCCAAATATTGAGGTCAGTGAGTACTCACCGTGGGTTTCTTTTTATGGTAGGTCTGTCTCAGAAAAAATGTATGAATTCTAGTTAGTAATTTAGTATTTACAACGTATTAGACCAAATGGAGTAGTCAATAACTTGACTGTTTCTGCGTTTATTTCAAGGAAAGCCAGTCATATGATACGAAAGTGATCTCTGATCATATCTTCTGTATGTTACGTTTCCAACACCACTATGAAAATTATGGAACCTTTGCAGGTTGGTCCTGAAGTGAAAGAAGTACTAGACACTTTCCGAGTTGCTGCTGAGCTGGGAAGTGAATCACTTGGAGCTTACGTGATTTCCATGGCTTCAAACGTATGATAGATTTGAGTTTTTTACAGTCACTTCTTTGCTGAAGTTAACGTGGACAAGAAATTTTTGTAGATCTGCAGCGAAAATGATGAGATTGATTTGTTGCTATTTGTAGGCAAGTGATGTCCTCGCTGTGGAGCTTCTACAGAAAGATGCCCGTCTTGCCGTAAGTGGCGAGCTGGGTAGACCATGTCCTGCTGGAACGTGAGTGTAATTTGTTGCAGTGACACTTCTTTGTTTATCATCTTGCCTGTCTGCCTACTTTCATAAATGGTTGTGTCTGTGTCTTTCCTGTTTTGATGACATATATTCTTGGTATGCTGATTTGTTTTTGTTACATGATAGACTGCGAGTGGTACCTCTTTTTGAAACGGTGAAGGATTTAAGAGGCGCTGGCTCCGTGATAAGGAAATTGCTATCAATTGAATGGTACAGAGAACACATCCAAAAGAACCACACTGGACACCAAGAGGTAAAGAGACATAATTTTAAACATTTCCATCTTTGGAGGATGCGCCAGTGTCTCAAAAGACTTTCAACATAATTTATATGCAGGTGATGGTTGGGTATTCTGATTCTGGAAAAGATGCTGGTCGCTTTACTGCAGCATGGGAACTTTACAAAGCCCAGGAGGATGTTGTGGCTGCTTGCAATGAATTTGGCATCAAAGTTACCTTGTTTCATGGACGAGGAGGAAGTATCGGCCGAGGTGGTGGCCCAACTTATCTCGCCATACAATCCCAACCTCCAGGTTCTGTGATGGTGAGTTACTCTATAAGCCGCCACAAATTAGTTTCCAAATGGGCGGTTTCAGCCGGAGTTCTCACTCAGTCTTGCATTGATTTTGCAGGGTACTCTCCGTTCCACAGAGCAAGGCGAGATGGTGCAAGCCAAGTTTGGGATACCACAGACGGCTGTTAGGCAGCTAGAGATTTACACAACCGCGGTACTGCTTGCTACTTTGGAGCCTCCTCAGCCACCTCGAGAAGAAAAATGGCGGAGCCTAATGGAAGATATCTCCAACATCAGCTGCCAAAACTACAGGAGCACGGTCTATGAAAACCCAGAATTCCTCTCCTACTTCCAAGAGGCAACACCTCAGGCCGAGCTTGGTTTCCTCAACATAGGAAGCCGACCAACACGAAGAAAGAGCTCATCTGGGATTGGACATCTCCGAGCTATCCCTTGGGTTTTCGCCTGGACACAGACAAGGTTTGTCCTTCCAGCTTGGCTAGGCGTAGGAGCTGGTCTGAAAGGAGTCTGTGAGAAGGGTCACGCCGATGATCTCCAAGCAATGTACAAAGAATGGCCCTTCTTTCAGTCGACCATAGACCTTATAGAGATGGTGTTAGCTAAAGCAGATATCCCAATAGCCAAACACTACGATGAACAGCTTGTCTCAGAGAGCAGAAGAGGACTTGGTAGTGAGCTCAGAAAGGAATTGCAGATTACTGAGAAGTATGTGCTTGTGATAAGCGGCCACGAAAAGCTCTCAGAAAACAATCGAAGCCTGAAAAAGCTGATAGAGAGCAGACTTCCGTATCTGAATCCCATGAACATGCTGCAGGTTGAGATCCTCAAGAGGCTAAGACGTGACGACGACAACATCAAGCTCAGGGATGCATTGCTCATCACCATTAACGGTATTGCAGCTGGAATGAGGAACACTGGCTAAGACATTACCAAAACACTTAAGAACACTCGCTCTGAATTTGCTTGTGGTTTGAACTACTTTTCCTTTTTCATCAATCTGCTTTTTTGCTTTTACTAATACTATGTACTCTCAACTGTTGAATCTTTAAGTAATTGAGTGCATTATAATAATCACGAACTATTTTAAACTCCCCTCATTTCAGAAAGTCTACAGCGTAATTCGTTTAACTTGTTTTTTCCCTCTTTCTGGTAACTTGTTAAATGACAATGGTTAGGCATTTTGTAACCTCCAACCAATATAATAGGGTCCCATCCTAAGCTTCCTTGTAATGCACAGAGAAGAAAGGAGAAGATCAAGACAGTTTAATGAGAAATAAAGACTTGTTTCTTCACTGCTCTTTGTTGTTCTACAAAATAACACAAGCCGAGAATGACAAAGAATCAACGTGTATTGCAAAGTGGGATACAATTTCATCATCATGATCAAAGTTCAAAATCATACGTATCGTCAACGTATAGCAGATCTATTTCCTTGTTAAGTACTATACACTGTAATTCTGCATCATCGGAAGAAGGAATTTACTTCCTCTGCTCTCTTGGGAGTTACAGAGAGTGAGAGTTAGAACGGACTGACCCAGTGAGCCAACTTCAACATGAATTCAGGCACAAGACGCCTTCTGTCTACGCTTTCAGCAATCACTTCTTGATTGTCTCCCAGAACCACTGATACAATATCTTCAAACATCTCGTCTTTTCCACCTCTCATTGGATCCTAACATAGATAACGAAGTTTCTAGATCAATATTCAGGTTTTTGTACGACGACTAGACAGTTAGATCTCAAAACGACCGACCATTGTACCTGAAGAAACAAATCCGTGTGTGTTTTCCCCTCGTAAAGGATCACTTCTGCTTTCCCTCCAAGCCTCTGGAGGGTTTCCGCAAAACATTTACTGCAAAAATAACGTACCAGAAATTCAATCATCAAATCAACCAAATACATGACAGAGACATGTACACATAAGGCTACGGAAGTTATGACCATACCTTGCATCTGAAGGGATGGAATAGTCAGCAGTACCATGGAATAGAATAATACGTGGGAGACGAGAAACAATGTGTTTCAGATTTGGATTTTGCACTACTAGTTCAGGAGAAAACTGCCTTAAAGATTCCTCTCCTTCCATGATGCTGAGGAAAACAAAAGTCACACGTTCAAAATTTCAGGTTGCTCTACTGGTCATGTGAGCAGCTTAAGCTATACCAGGAATTGATATTATACCTCAGAAAGATGGAACGGTAGAGTCCCCTGCTATGGAAGTGGTCTACAAGAGTCAAAAGGTTGTACCTGTAAATCATGATCACAGAGATTTTTAAGGATAATCCAACAGATCATCTGAAGTCTACATAATATTTTAAAAATCGTTTAGTCTTTAGTTAGATAGAAGACAGGAATCTACTTGCTTCATGAAGCTACTATTTGACGACATGCTTTCCATTTTAAGAATTATTTGCCACCATTTCGCATAAAGATACTTGTAAAGAAACTTGTTTTTAACAATTACTAGATACATATCTCAATTCCGTATTGTTGTTCTGGGATCAGAAGAAAGGCTTACCCTCCAGACAGACCAAAATAAGCATTTATCTGTGAACTACTCCAAGAAACACTGTCCCCCTCCCCTGACTCTTTAACGACCTGCTCTACAAGGGCACAAGCCGCGATATGTGCACCAGCAGACTGACCCATCAGATAAATCCTACACAACAGATCAGAAATCAGTGAGCCAGAATCTAAAACCTAAGAACTTCCATGTTCAAGAATTGTTGACAGGATTGATACCTGTTTGGATCACCACCATACTCAGCAATATGATTACAAATATATGAGATGCCAGAAGAAGCATCTTTGACCATGTCACTAATAGATCCCTGAGGAAAATTCCTGCGTAAGAGGAGATACTCTCAATGAGATCGGAATATTGTAAATGAAGACAGTAACCAAAAACAAACTGTAAATGGAAACTGATGAAATATGAGAGGACACAATCACATTCATTGTGCCAGAATAGTTACCTGTAATCGATGCATGCCACAATAATATCTCTTTCTGATAACTGCTGTCCTAAAAGAGAACCCCACGCCTTATAACTGTATGAACACAAGACATTCTGTAAGATACTTGCAGTTCTTCCTCCCCTACCTACGCAATTAGCATGAAAATAGTGTCCATTGGATAGTACTAAACTCACCCAATAATCCAGGCTCCACCAGTCACAAAAGCCACAACTGGTTTTGGACCGTCGGAGTTCTTAGGCAAATACAAGTCAAGCCTGAAGAAACCAAAAAAAAAAACCCACTTCAATCAACAAACAAAGCATAAAGCATCCACTAGTCTCTAGAGGGATCAAAACATGAATAGAACTTATAACCAGTAAACGAATTTGACCTGTTTCTTGGTTGATCACCGTAAACAATACTTCTGCGAACGTGAGGAGAGAAGAAATAGTAATATCCGACTGCAAAGTAAACTCCGAACCTTTTAGCAACGGAAACTTAAAGTTACCATCTTCGAAAGAAAGAAAGAGAGAGAGATCCAACTAAAACAAGTCTACAAACCTTGAATAAAGCCTGGCATTAGCAGAAAAGCATAACACCCAAGTGCTAGAAATCTTGTGATCCATCTATAACCTACCCTGAATAACAGTTTTTGATAAGTGAACTTGCAAACCAACAACGAAAGATCCATCCTTTAATTCTATAAAGTCAGCAACTTTTCACAGATCTAGGGGAAACAAAATACCCAAGATAGCTAAGGAGCTTCAAACCCAGACGAGTCAACAAGAAAGTCTCGGCGGCGGCGTGGCTAACCTCCTGACCGATAGTTTGTTGGCCGTTATTATGACCGCCGTCGGTTCCGTTAGTATCATCGGGAAAAGCAGAGAGACAGTTGTCGCTGTTGGATCGTCGGCGTCTGTTCTGATACCAACCAGTTAATCCACCGTTAGAGACCTTGGCGGTGACGGTGCCGTTGTAGCTGGAGGCGCGGGAAAGGAGAGGCTTGACGGTGTGGTGGTCAGAGAGGAGGGAGGTGGAGGGATCGTCGTAAACCAAAGGCTTGAACATCATTTCCGTCGAGCGTGAGGAGGATTTAGGGGGCAGGTATGAGATTGGGAGAATCTGCGACGGCATTTTCTCCTTCTTATCCGATTTCTCCGTTTTTGCTATTTTAAGATGTTTGAGGAAATTGTGTGCCAAGTTAAACCGCGAGGAACCAGATAGGCTTCCGACATCTCTTTTTGTTTTCCTTTTTTTTCTTGTCCAAATTCAAAAGTTTATGTTTTTTTCTTTTTTTGGGATAAATTTAAATTTAAATGTATTAAGTCAGGGTTGATCAACTGACTACGTTATATGTGCAAAGGCTTACTGTTATGCGTCCGTCCCCAAGGACAGCTCCTCATCAACTGACTGATTGTCACTTATATGTACAAAGGCTTACTGTTATGCGTCCGCAGGGACAGCTCGAGTCTCGTCGTGTGGAACCCGTATTTGGGGCAAACAAGGTGGATCAAGCCCTGAGAAAGCTTCAAGTGGACTGACATGTTTGCTCTCGGATACGACAAGAAGAGCCGCACCCACAAACTCTTGAGGTTTGACGATATTGAAGGCAACCCATACTACAAAATCAGTGTATGAAATCTACGATTTCAGCTCTGATTCATGGAGGGTTCTTGACGTCATTCCCCACTGGGGTGTAGAGGTTTATCAACGAGGCGCATCTTTGAAGGGAAACAGCTATTTTTTTGCTCAAGAGAAAATAGTGAGTGATGACTGTGATCTAGTTAATGAGCATGAAAACTTTTTACTCTGCTTTGATTTTACAAGTGAGACGTTTGGACCGCGTCTTGCTCTTTCGTTTCACCCTTATATATCGACGAGACTGTGGTTAGGGCTTAATTCACACAATTACTGTTTTTTTATAAATTCCTTTACGTTTGGACCGCGTCTTGCTCTTTCGTTTCACCCTTATATATCGACGAGACTGTGGTTAGGGCTTAATTCACACAATTACTGTTTTTTTATAAATTCCTTTACGTTTGGACCGCGTCTTGCTCTTTCGTTTCACCCTTATATATCGACGAGACTGTGGTTAGGGCTTAATTCACACAATTACTGTTTTTTTATAAATTCCTTTACGTTTGGACCGCGTCTTGCTCTTTCGTTTCACCCTTATATATCGACGAGACTGTGGTTAGGGCTTAATTCACACAATTACTGTTTTTTTATAAATTCCTTTAGTTTTGTTGATCATTTTGCTATCATAGTCATTTACTTAATTTTCCCTCTTCTTAATTAGGCTATTGCTTAAATCCCCTTCTTTCATCTTGATTGGCCACAATTTCATTATTTGTCTTCACTGTTCATTGCTTTTTCCTTCATTCTTATGATTCTCTTAATAGTGTTCCCTGGTCGAGACTTAAATCAAAGAAAATTCAATAAAAGGGTAATTACATCCCAAAAGTAACAGTAAACAAATTTCGCAAGAAAAAAAAATTAATGGCATGTAAAACATGAAGATCTATTTTGAAGTTTAAACCATAATATCTAGAGTGATAACTTGATAAGAAGAGATTTACATTTGTCATTTACATATTACAATGAGGGGAGAAAAGAGCATAGTGAAAAATAAATGAGAGAAAAAGGGTATAGAGGGATGGATGAAATAGAACACGTCATTGATGGCCTCATGAAAGAAGAGATTTACAGGTCGTGGAGAGAAGAGAGAGACATATATAATTGTATTTTTATAATCAATACTTAAGAACTCTATTTTTTAATCTACTTCCATTAAAAGAACCAACACCTTCTAATTATATAATGGAAAACGACTATTTTGTTTTTCTTTTCAATTTACAAAAGCAAAATCAGAGAATTAATTCATCGGATTTAGGGAAACACATGCAGTTTTGTGTTTAACCTTCTCGGCCGCTTTTTCGCTCGAGCGATTGTTTTGTCCGAGAAGGTTAAAACACTAATCGGTTTTCATCCTAAATAAATATCTCGATCTTCACTTTTTGTTGTATCTGGAAAAAAGAATCTATCATCATTACAGTAAAATAATGTTTTATAATTTCACTTTTGCAGGCAGATCATCTTAGTTCTTGTCTTTCTCCTTTATTATTCGTGTGTGTTTCAAACTCCAGATTTTGTTTTAAAACGTTCTTAGCATGATCTTCACACTCATCGACTCCAATTTTTCCGGAAACAAATAAATTTTGACATCACTTTGGTTTTGCTAAATCGTCAAAGTCATTATTATTATTTATTCTTTTGGTTGTCTAGGAAATTTTTTGGCATTTAGTCAGCCGTTTCTTTCTTCCTCGTCTNTTTTTTTCTTCCTCGTCTTCCTTGAGGGGGGGGGGGGGGGGAGAAAATCGAATCTTAAAAAAAAAAAAACAAATCAAATCTTCTTTCGAAAGGTCAACAACCAATGAGACAACATTAAAAGTCTATTAATGTCTGATTCTCAATATTTTAGGTTGATGCATTAAAAACCCCAAGACTTTTGGTTCATGCATTAAAACCCCTGTTTCCTAATTTAGAAGATTACACTTTTGAAATCTTCCCAGATTCTACACTTCCTTTCCTCAGATTTCTTCCCTTAATCTCACAATTACTTCTACTAATCCACTAGATTCTTCATTCCTTCACCAGGTTTTTCCGAGAAATTGTTCATTTTCTCGAGAAAAATCTGTGAAAAGGATCAGCTTTTGAAAACCTCACAGTCACAATAGAATCTTCTCTGCTTTCCTCGACGCCTCTGCCAAAAATCTGTACTTTCTCCTTCTCTCTTTTCCAATTCAACCAACAAATTTCAATCCGAGAATTTTTGTGTTCAAATGTTCAGAATTTTCTTCAGTGTAATGCTTTTGAGACGCAAGGAAAAAATGTGGTCTTTCTTGCGTGTGTATATATAACAACATCAGATTAAGTGTGACAAAGTTGTCATATTTCAGGGTTTTAGAGATTGTGGAAGTGAGAGGGGACCAAATGGCAGGAGGTGAGAGGAGGCGTAGAAGGAAGAAGATACAATTAAGCAAGCTTTTCACCATAAGACCATCTGCTAAAGCATGTTTCAAGCCAGCACATTCGCAAATCGGACGATCTGGTTTCTCTCGTGTGGTTTACTGCAACCAACCTGATTCCCTTGAATCAGCTGATTACTGTGACAACTACGTGAGGACCACCAAGTACACTCTCACCAGTTTCCTCCCTAAATCACTCTTTGAGCAGTTCAGGAGAGTCGCTAACTTCTACTTCCTTGTCGTTGGGATCTTGTCTTTCACTCCTCTCGCTCCTTATACCGCTGTGAGCGCCATTGTTCCGTTAACTTTCGTCATTCTTGCTACTATGGTTAAAGAAGGTGTAGAAGACTGGCGCAGGAAACAGCAGGTAACTTTGCTCTTGAGTGACTGTTGATTGATTATTACTCCGTTGTTTTAAGTTGGTGTTGATATATCATTGAGCAAACTGCTTTACTTCTGCATCTGTTTGGATCATTCTGTTTCATTTGCAGATTGAAAGACTCTCTCATTGTGTTGAAATTACCATATGCTTTTTAGGATATTGAGGTGAATAACAGAAAAGTTGGAGTGCACGCAGGCAATGGGGATTTCGATCTTAAGGAATGGAAGGCGCTAAGAGTCGGGGATATTTTGAAGGTAGAGAAAAACGATTTCTTTCCGGCTGATCTTGTCCTGCTTTCATCTAGCTACGAGGATGCTGTTTGCTATGTAGAGACAATGAACCTTGACGGGGAAACAAATCTGAAGCTTAAACAAGGACTAGAAGTAACCATGTCATTGCGTGAAGAGATTGACTTCAGGGACTTTGAGGCTTTTATTAAATGCGAGGACCCTAATGCTAATTTGTATTCGTTTGTTGGTACAATGGAGCTTAAGGGAGCAAAGTATCCTCTCTCACCACAACAGCTTCTTCTAAGGGGATCAAAACTCAGGAACACAGACTATATCTATGGTGTTGTTATCTTCACGGGTCCTGATACAAAGGTTGTCCAGAATTCAACAGAGCCTCCGTCAAAGAGAAGCATGATCGAGAGGAAGATGGATAAAATTATATACCTTATGTTCCTTGTGGTAGTTTCATTGGCATTTTTTGGTGCGGTTTTGTTTGGAATATCGACGAGAGAAGATTTCCAGGATGGCATCATGACAAGATGGTATCTGAAACCGGATGATTCCAGTATCTTCTTTGACCCAAAGAGGGCACCTATGGCTGCAGTCTATCACTTTCTATCGGCGCTGATGCTAAATAGTTACTTCATTCCTATATCCCTGTATGTGTCAATAGAGATTGTTAAAGTTCTTCAGAGCATCTTCATCAATCAAGATATCCATATGTATTACGAGGAAGCTGATAAACCAGCGCACGCACGTACTTCTAATCTGAATGAAGAGCTTGGGCAAGTGGGTACTGTTCTTTCAGACAAGACGGGGACATTGACGTGTAACTCCATGGAGTTCATCAAGTGTTCTATTGCTGGAACAGCCTATGGCCGTGTTGGTACAGAGGTGGAGATGGCTGTGGGTAGGAGAAAAGGTTCTCCTTTGGTGAATCAGAGCAATGGAAGTAGTACCGAGTATGGTGTTGCTGCAGAACCGGCAGTGAAAGGGTTCAACTTTAGAGATGAAAGGATAATGAATGGAAAATGGGTCAAGGAAACGCATGCTGATGTCATTCAGAAATTCTTTCGTTTATTGGCAGTATGTCATACAGTCATACCTGAGGTGAATGAAGATACAGGAAAGATCTCTTACGAGGCTGAATCACCGGACGAGGCAGCATTTGTTATTGCAGCAAGGGAGCTTGGGTTTGAATTTTTTGTTCGTACTCAAACAACAATATCTGTTAGAGAGCTAGACCTGGTGACTGGTGGACGAGTTGAAAGGTTTCTCCATCTTCTCTTCTTTATTGTATTGCCCTCAAAAGCTTCTTTCTGTTTCTTAACTCAGCGAATGATTTCTCTTTGCAGGGTGTATAAAGTCCTGAATGTTCTTGAATTTAGTAGTTCAAGGAAAAGGATGTCAGTAATAGTGCGGGATGAAAATGGCAAACTCCTTTTACTTTGTAAAGGGGCAGACAGGTATCAGATCCTAACTTTAAAACTCAGATATGAATCCCTTTTCGAACTTGATTGTAACAACTTCGTTTATCGCGTAGTGTCATGTTTGAAAGACTTTCCGAAAACGGTAGAAAGTATAAAGACGAAACCCATGACCATGTGAACGAGTATGCTGATGCTGGATTGAGAACTTTGATACTTGCCTATCGTGAACTCGACGAGAAAGAATACGAGGTGTTCACTGAGAGAATCAGTGAAGCCAAAAGTTCGGTTAGTGCTGATCGAGAAGCACTGATAGATGAAGTCACAGAAAAGATTGAGAAAGATTTGTTTCTTCTTGGAGCTACTGCTGTTGAGGATAAACTCCAAAATGGGGTAAGCTGCTATTATACACAACCAAATTTACAGATTGGTTCATTTCCCTGACTCGGACAAGGAAAGTGAGACTCTTTTTTAACATTTTCTCTCTTGCCTTTCTTTCAGGTCCCTGATTGCATTGATAAGCTTGCTCAAGCAGGAATAAAGATTTGGGTTTTGACAGGAGACAAGATGGAGACTGCTATCAATATTGGGTATTGATTTCTGGATTTAACCTGAGATTATATTTATTCTCGAGGCTTCTGCCTACATTCTTACACACTCTCTGAACCCTTCTGTGTATGTACATTTTTGACAGCTTCGCCTGTAGTTTGCTCAGACGAGACATGAAGCAAATCATAATCAACTTGGAGACCCCTGAGATCCAGCAGTTGGAAAAATCCGGAGAAAAAGATGTAATTGCAAAGGTAATAACTTATGTGGAACACTGGTTTGATTGGGAGGGAATAATGTTGCTAGTGCTTACGTAATTGAATGAATCCATGTGGCTGTTTTCTTGCAGGAGTTAAAGGAAAATGTACTGCGTCAGATAACTAATGGAAAGGCTCAGCTAAAAGCGTCTGGTGGAAACTCTGAGGCTTTTGCTTTAATCATTGATGGGAAATCACTTGCATATGCATTAGAGGATGATATGAAAGACATCTTCCTTGCGCTGGCCATTGGTTGTGCCTCAGTGATTTGCTGTCGTTCATCACCAAAACAGAAAGCATTGGTCAGTTGTTGCTTTATCTTCTATATTCTTAGTGGCTGCGTAGCATTTTTCTGAAGATTCATATTGCATAGGTGACAAAACTAGTCAAAACTGGAAGCGGTCAGACGACACTAGCAATTGGAGATGGCGCAAATGATGTTGGAATGCTTCAAGAAGCAGATATAGGAGTTGGGATCAGTGGAGTGGAAGGAATGCAGGTTCGACAAAGAATCATTCACAAAACAGCCATTTCCAGCTTTTGTCGGACCTCTTTTCCTTGTTTAATCCTGTTAATTTTTCAGGCTGTAATGTCCAGCGATATTGCCATTGCACAATTTAGATATCTGGAGCGCTTGTTACTCGTCCATGGACACTGGTGTTACAGGCGGATCTCAAAAATGGTTATGATCTGCTACGTTTTGATTGACACTGACCTTTCGTCTCATTAGTCTTTGTACTTGTGCAGTTTTCTCAATACTTGTGTGTTCTTATATGCAGATTTGCTACTTCTTCTACAAGAACATTACATTTGGTTTCACTCTCTTCTTATATGAGGCATACACATCATTCTCTACTACACCTGCATACAATGACTGGTATCTATCTCTCTATAGCGTCCTCTTCTCGTCTCTTCCTGTTATTTGTTTGGGAATATTCGACCAGGATGTGTCTGCACGGTTTTGTCTCAAGGTATATAAGCATTCATTCAAATCAAAACAGCTGCTTAATCTTTTGTCCGGTCTAGTGAATTTCTTAACTAAAGCCTTACTCTGTTTTCTGTCACAGTTCCCCGTGTTGTACCAAGAAGGTGTACAAAATCTCCTCTTTAGTTGGCGCCGGATACTCAGTTGGATGTTTCATGGCTTCTGCAGCGCAATAATCATTTTCTTCCTCTGCAAAACCTCTCTTGAATCTCAAGCTTTTAACCACGAAGGGAAAACCGCAGGGAGAGATATTTTAGGAGGAACGATGTACACATGTGTAGTGTGGGTTGTGAGTTTGCAGATGGTATTGACAATCAGTTACTTCACTGCGATCCAGCATCTTGTCGTTTGGGGATCCGTGGTTATATGGTACCTTTTCCTGATGGTGTACGGATCCCTTCCACCAAGTGTGTCTACAAATGCGTATATGGTCTTTCTTGAAACTCTCGCGCCCGCACCTTCTTACTGGATCACCACTCTCTTTGTGGTGCTAACCACAATGATGCCTTACTTCATCTTCTCTGCTATTCAGATGCAGTTTTTCCCAATGTCCCATGGAACCATAGAGGTGCTTAAATACGAGGATCAGTGCAATGACCCTGGGGAGTTAGAATTGGTGAGAGAGACATCAGTAAGACCTGCATTGGTTGGTTTCACAGCTAGAATAGAGGCCATAAAGAGAGCGGTCATGAGATCTCATCAGCAAGAACCTTGACAAGTGATATGATTTCCTCGGGTTTTTTTTTGGCGGTTTTAGTTACTTTGCAGAATGTAAATAAGACCAAATAAACCGCAGACTCGAGGGAAAGTGGTAGATCATTACAAGACTGTAGAGAGTAAGGTAATTTTAACTGGTTTGTATAGCATAAAGGTGTAGCTTCTGTTTATCGCGGCCTTGACGGGTAAAAAACAAGAATTTTACAGTTTTGCATGTCAAAAAACATCTAATTATACTGGAAAACAGTGGAAGATTATACATGAGTAAAGAAAGATTTACAATATTACAGCCTTGTCTTAGTTACCTACCTCTTCGTCTTGTCTTTCGAGACAGAGATTTAAATCCGTAAGTTTTATTTCTGGATTCTTGATCAATAACATAACTTGAATGCCACATGCCCACAAGCAAAGAAGATGAGTATTGATTTCTGTTTCTTCGCTATTTCAAATCTGGAATATCAAAAGAATCTTCATGGTGCCAGAAGCTTCCAAAAACGAAATCTTTTCTCGTCGACAGTTCTTGCAACATTCTCTCAATGTCTTCAATGCAATTAGATTTTGATGACCCTTCTTCAAAGGCAAACCCATTTCCAAACCAATGCTCCTCTTTGACGACATCATCCTCCATTGTTGGTTGCAAGGTTTTTCCACATCTTCTCTTCACAAACTTCTTAATCTTCTGGGCAAGTTTACGAGGGACTTTGAAGAAGACGAAGCCAGTGACTTGTAACACAAGGCATTGGCAGCAGCATGAAAGGATAAGACAGTCTGCTGCAAATGCACCACAATCTTCTTCCATTACTCTGATATGCACAAAACTTCAAGGACTACACAGATAATATATAGACTGAGGTGTATATACCACGTGGGGATTGAAACATATTTACCGGCATATTTAGGAATCTTGGACGTCAAAAGAACTGTAGCTTCTTAAATCCTTGTTCCCTTTGATACTATTCCCCAACATGAATGTGGTTCACAAAAGGGTAGATAGGTCTATTCTCGCCTTATATTTGGCAAGTTTAGTCAATTGACCAGATGTATCATGTGCCACACGCAAGGAAAAGTTTGGTGATGACATAAAGAAGCTTGATGAGTTTATTATTGGCATAACATTGAGAGGACATGATAACAAGCAGTTACATCACAAGTGAAAATAGATGGAGAGGTGACTTCTCATAAAAGAAAATGAAACCTCTTTTACGCTCGACATAATATCCTCATCTTTTTAGTACTTTCACAGATTCGGACAAGACGAACCATTTGAGGTTCTAAACCATTTCTGGTACTCACGGTAAAATCACCATACATAGTCACTGCAAATGAGTTCATCTTCACTAATCTCCAAACTCCCTGTTTCTTCAATAGTACGGGAAAGAGGAAACAGAGGATCTAATTTTGAAGTTGGAATCATTTCCGAATAATCAAGAAAGGTTCTGCTCTGAAATCTCTTTCCCGGAAAAAATCACTCTTTAAAGAGTTTTGTTTATGATATCTACACGTTTTCGTCTCTGTTATTATTATACATGTTATGAGTGAAAAAATCTGTACTGTAATTTTGGCTGCCAAAAGCCATTCTTCTAAACAATCTGATTTCTGCAGACTGCTCAGCTGAGTTGATGATCTCGCTTTCGCCTAGTCTCATCCCGTTGGTGAGGTCTTCCTCCTCACCTAGACTGTCGAAAGCTCTCACAATCTGTCAAAAAATTTGCAAAGAAAAGGACCTTTGTTATGTGAAATTCTGATCTTTCGAAAAAGAAATAAAGTCGATCATGCTCTTGAAGAAATTTGTTTGTACCTGGCTCATTCGAGGTCTCTTTGCCGCTGAATGGCGAATACAAGCTGCCGCTGCTTCAATCATTCTAAACATTTGAGCGCTAACATAGTTTCTTTCCAGCTTGGGATCTGCTAAAGCTTTAAACTCTTCGGTTTCTAAGGCATGACTAAGCAAAGGACGAGCCTGAAACATTCAACAGAAACATTGAATAAAAGAAGAGTTACATTCTCAAAAGTTATATGCTTTTTTTATGCCATACCCATTCAACAAGGCTCTCATCTCCCAAAGGTTGTGATGTATCAACAGGCTTACGTCCAGTGATTAACTCAAGTAGAACAACCCCGAAGGAGAAGACATCTGATTTTTCCGTTAATTTGCCACTTGATGCATATTCAGGAGCCATGTAGCTGAAATAATTTACCAATACTTGTATTAGATGCAGGGTTTTGCAACATACACAGAACAAAGTTTTTCTCATGAGAAATGCTATAACCCGAACCTACCCGAATGTTCCCATAACCCTAGTTGTAATATGTGTGTTACAGTCGAGAGCTAGCTTTGCAAGACCAAAGTCAGAAACCTACAGATTCAGAGATTATATACAATTAAAACTTAATTATCAGCAGCCTTGCAAATTCAGAAGAGCAGATGAATATGTATACCAGAGCGTGAAAGTTATTCTCTAAAAGAATGTTGGATGATTTGATGTCCCTGTGTATGATACGAGGATGACCTGTCAGATTTTACCATCAATGATCATTCAAATAATTACTTTAGCCCCCAAGAACCATAAAAATAAGTAACTTCAGTGAGAATTTGATTCAGAGCAACGTACAATCTTCATGGAGATAAGCTAATCCCCGAGCCGCACCAACAGCGATTTTAACACGCGTTGCCCAATCCAGACCCGGAGTTCCAGCAGCTAAAGATTAGTAAGATAGTTTTAAGTAACAGTGTTCTGTCTTTTATGAATCTGTGTCTCTTAAAATCTTTGCTTACCATGAAGGTGGAAGTAAAGGTTGTTGTTAGGAACATAATCATAAATAAGCAATCTCCGGTTCTCGGAGATGCAGTATCCAACCAAAGAAAGCAAATGCCGGTGATGTACTCTGCTTATGGTCTCAACCTCGGCTTTGAACTCTCGGTCACCTTGTCCTCCACCTATTTTTAATTGCTTCACAGCTACCACTCTTCCATCTGGTAAAACCCCTTTATATACACAACCAAACCCACCTTCACCCAGTAGATTTTCATCCGAGAATCCATTTGTTGCTTTGACAAGTTCTTCGTACGAGAACAGTTCCTTCGACTGACCAAAGCCACCAGGTTCTGATTGTGAAAAAAATGTTCGGCTGCTAGAACGATTTCCCACTAGAGGCGCCGACGAGTGCGTCTTCGAAAGCGCTGAGTCTGAACAACAGAGATTTGAAGATGAAAATCCAGAGAACACTGATGATAAACATGTGAATTCTAACACAAAGTTTCTTATCTCTGAATAACCATAAATTTGTAAGTTAGATTTGAACCATCAATACATGCAGAGGAGACTTCTTTCAGCCATGCTTGCTAAGCCAATGTAAGAAAGAGATTAGTCTTAGCTGTAAAATATACCTGATCTTGGGGAGGAAACCATAGGAGATGGCATAACATAGCCACCGCCAATGGTAGAAAGCCTCTTTTTCCGTCTCTTCAAGCACCAGACAACAACTACAATAAGACTAAGCAGCACAAGGACCAATCCAATACTCACACCCACGACAGCCATTGTACTAATACCCGAGTGTCTGGAATTATTTGTCACAGTAGGAGTAAGGTTGTTTTGAGATGGATTGTCTGAGCCTGGCACAGAATTTTTAGGAGGAGAAGGAGGTGATGCAACTAATGGTGGTGAGGGTGATGTTGGTGATGAAGAAGAATTAGAAGGCAAGGGAGCTGGACTTGGCTTGGGAGGTGGGTGAATTTTCTCTGGTGGAGGAGGAGGTGAGTGAGCAGGACGTTCAGAATTCGGAGGAGGAGGTTTCTTAGGACGTTCTGAATCCCGTGGAGGAGGCGGATGACGTTCTGAATCCCGTGGAGGAGGAGGCGAAGGACGTTCTGAGTCCCGTGGAGGAGGAGGAGAAGGACGTTCTGAATCCCGTGGAGGAGAAGGAGGAGGGCGTTCTGAATCTCGTGGAGGAGGAGGTGAAGGAGCAGGACGTTCTGAGGCTGGTGGGGACGGCGAAGGACGAACTGATGGCGTCGGTGGAGAAGAATGTAACGGTGGGTTTAATGTAGGTGGTGAAGGTGGATTTCTTGGTGGGTCTGAAGCAGGTGGTGGAGGAAAGCTTTCCGGTGGCGGAAATGATGGTCTTGATGGTGGTGGTGGTGAAATGGCAGGCTGATCAGGTGATGGTGGTGGTGGAGGAGGTGAAATGGCAGGCTGATCAATTGGTGGAGATGGTGGTGGGTTTAATGGCGGGGCAGGCTGATCAACTGGTGAAGATGGTGGTGGGTTTAACGGCGGGGAAGGTGTTGCAGGAGTAGGAGGAGGAGCATCACTTGGTGGAGGTGGTGAAGGAGAAGGTTCTTGTGGTGGGGATAAAGATGGAGTAACCAGAGGTGGAGAAGATTGAGTTGGAGGGTTTGGGATCTCCGGTGGATTGCCATTAATCGGCTCCATCGTAGGAGAAGTGGCATTACCACCAGGAGACAAAAGTTCTGGTGGTGGAGAAGACGCCATTGGTGGTGGCGGTAACACCTCCACCGTAGGAGGCTGTGCCGGTGTTGCCATCTAAACAAACAGAGCAAATTCTAACATTTTCCACCGAAATTTCCAGAGTTTTGAGTATGACTAACAGTAAGTAACCTCCTTGAAGCACCAAACTTTACCAACTAAAACTACACATCACCCTCAACAACACTGTTGCTATCCTTCAGACTGAAACCTAAATGACTCAAAACAAAAACCAAGAAACAGGATTTTATCAGATCACCCAATTCTGCTTCCCCATCACCAAAGTTCCAGATGATCGAGATTTACCTGATTTGATGACAAATGCAGACAAAGCCTTTTCCTTTGAAGACCACAGAAACAATTTCTTTCCTGTGCTAGTCAAAACAAAGCTCTGTAGTTGGCCATTAGCTAATGGCCAATTAAGTAAGTAACTTTGTCACTCTATCTCTCTCTCTCTCTCTCTCTCCTTTATCTTGTAATTTTTCACTCTCGTTGAGATTGTTCTTGCGCAGCAAATGAAATTTGGTACCTCAAGCTTTCAAATGTGAAGCCGTGAGAAGAACCAAAAGTCTGATGATGATGATGATGAATCAAAGCGATAGGAAAATAAGAAAAAAATCGTAATACGGAAGTTAAGACAAATCAAATTTAATAATATTTTATTCATTATAAAGATAAAGAATGCTTTACTGCAACGTCAAATCAACGGTCAACATATATCAAATTTTTTTTAATTTTTTACCTTTTTTTCACCGGAAAAAAAACGAACACCTATATGACCACCATTGACCTGCCAAATTAATCATTTCATAATAAACTTTTGATTAAAGTTTGCTAAAATATTTGCATTTGTAATACATTTGACGTAAAAGAAAAAAAATATAAAATAAATTAAAGATATAAAAGCGACAATGCAAGTGAAAAACAAAATAAAGTGTCCTCTGGGTAATCACAATTCACAAGTGGTATGTCTCTAGTACATAATAAATTTATGTACGAGTAATGCTGAAAATCTATGTAAAATCCAGAAAACAATGGTTCACTCGTTGTTGGATATTAAATTTTGTGAAAGGGACATTAACAACTTTGGGACCATTGTCCAAATCAGTTACATGCCATTAAAATAAAGAAGAATATAAAAGTAGCAATGTGGAACCCAATTATTTACACAGTATGACTTTATGTTCTTTTTTTTTTTTGACAACTCAGTATGACTTTATGTTCATTGTTTTGTTTTTGATTCTTTTCTACCACCATTGTAACCCCACATGTTCATTCTCCATCTCTACACATTTGGGAGCAAGTCCAATGGAAGGATTTCAAATCCAATTCGGATTAGCCGATATAATTTAGGATAACCGATTACATGCAAACAAAGCCTTTTCCTTTTAAGACCACAATTCAGTTAACTAGGTTATTAATAGTCATCAGTAAAATGAGTGAAGAAACCATTTGTTATATCTTAACTACGTAAATTAAAGATATAATGAAAATTATTACATACAGTCCTAAGTTATTCACCCCAAGACAAAACTTTATGTAAAATCACCTAAATTTGTCAGTCACTCTTGGAGCAACGTGGTAACAGAGCTAATGGAGGATCTTGCTGGCCAAAAAATTGTGTCGGTCGAATAAAATATGTATTTAATATATTCTTTTATATAACTTTGCATCATACACATTAGTCTCTGTGTGAAAAGGGAACTGCAAGCCTTCTTCGACATCATTGTGGAAGAAGAAGAAGAAGAACGGGATAAAGAGAGAGAGAGAGAGTGTGTGTGTGTGTTCAGTGCCGACCACATTTGGTGTCCAAGTTAGATCTTTCAAGTATCTGTAGCTGTTGACTCTCTCTTCTAACATTCATTATATCAACAGCGACAATGACATTATGCACACGCGTTTGAGTGGGGCCTGGGAAGTGGATTTGTTTTTTCTTTTAACAACGAGTATTGATATGTTTTCAATTGCGTTTGTGTGACTTACATTAAAACCTCGAATTAAGATTTTACTAAGAAACTCTGATCCATTTTCCTCAAAAAACAAAGCGTATCTGAATTCAGATTCTCATGTCCACCAGAATGTCTACTTAACTAAAACCAAAAGGGAGATTCAAACGAGGACTTTTGAGTGTGTTGCACTTGCACAACAAGATCGACAATTTTCATCAGAAGCTTGTTGTACCTTTTGGTTCAAGAGGAGTCTGCTTGGTTTAAGAGTTACTCTGCAGATTCTACTGTTGATAGTTGAAGGAGATAGAAGCTAAGATGCAACTGGGTTACTATCTCTGTCTGTTTGTCAATTGACATTTTCTCCTCGCGTTGATCTCAGCTGCCCAGCTCTTTCCAATTTCCGTTTGAAACTTGCCTGCATTTGAAATCGGAGGAGCAAAAGATGAAACCAGATGAGTTGACGTAACGTCAAAAACTGTAAAGCGAAATAGCATATGAGATGGGTTCTTCTCTACCTGCTGTTGATATGAAAAACTCGTCGAGCACTTTCCCGTGTTCTGCCACAATGTTCAAACGTCGAGTCATATTTCTTGGGATGTAAGAGGGATAACAAGCACAAGTGATTAGAAAGATAAATATTGAGACTGACCTGATTCATATTCTAGAGCCTGGAGAATCATCTCAACCTTAGAGCCGCAATAAAGACAAGAGTCAGTCTACTGTAATCCATGTGTTGTCTTAAGTTGTAACTATTAACAGCTAACAGGAACTAAAGCCATCGATGGTTGCAAACCCGAAACCCATAATTACCTTATCAAAGTCTTTTACAAGATTTGCCTCTAAAGATGCATTGTTCTCATACTCCAGCCAAAGTTCTGTGATCTCCTCAGCTGCACGTTGACATTTGACTTATGAATTAGCGTTTTGGAAACCAAAAAACATTAGTAGATGCCAAGACCAAAGGCGTATATATACATACCTCTCAAACCTCCACCCAGAACTTTGCACATCTCCTTTAAAGCCGCTGTCTCTCTCCTATTCTTTTCTTCCTTAGGCACACCATCAGATGGAGTAATATCTCCAACAATAGCTGCTCAGAAGAAAGTAAGAGGTGGGTATATTTATAACGTTTAAGTTGCAGAAGAAGAGCATGAACAAAATTGAAAGAAAGAAACCAATGTGTCAGCTCTTAACACATGTTTAGTTCCGTCTCCATAGAAAATGACAATTGCACAAACGAATTCAAGTACATCTTTCATACAATCCTACCCAACTCAGGCATTTGAAACTATTCACGTTTGTATCCTCCAAATCACCCTGTATTATTTTGAAGAATAAAAAAGACAAGGAAATAAACAGAACATTACACTAAAAATAACAAGGATCATATGTGTAAATTACCTTCAGCGATGTCATGCACAATTGCCATTTTGATACACCTGTTTAAGAGGCCAACAAAGAGAAGGAAATGAAGAAAAATCCAATAAGCTATAGCCACGGAACAGGGAAACTTATTTTTCTATAGTTGGACAAAAATCCCACATTAAAAACCAATTGTTCACGGATGTTCTTCTTAACTTTATCCTTCATTCAGCTTTCTGAACATGTGCTTTTAAATGGCATACATTTAAAAAGCACACCTAAATCATGCGGCATATAAAAAAAGGGTGGGGATTAAACAAGAGCAAAGCTTTTCTAATTCTGACTTCAAATAGTTTCACAACACTTAATCCTGCTCACAATTTCCATTTCATTCCTCAACATATACATTCTCTACACCCACAACAACAAGATCTTTCCACGTCTATACATAATACCCGCACTCTCCTAAACCTTTCTCTCATCTTAAAAAACTCAAAACACACATAAGGAGAGTAGGCAAAAGACTAACCTTTCCCTATCAACACCAGAAAGATCACCAGCGATGAGTGCCATAAGAGCCATACGGTACATGTGATCAGCAATTGATTCAGGCCCATTTATCCCCTGATTGATCCACCCTTTTCTCTTTGTTGTCTACACCAATAATCAACACCTCACTCAGTTATTTGCTAATGACAAGAAAGCCGAGTCTTTTAAATTCCAATGCATGCATTGAGGATCATAATCTGTATGCTTTGTTTCCCCCCCCCCACATACCTTGAGCCGATGGCACAACGTTAGGAAATCGATCGAAGATGAAACAGAAGAGGCGGAAGATGCTTGATTCGTAGAGTTAACCCCGTCGGAAGTAGGCTTCTGGCACCGGACGGCGACGATCGTGGAACTCGGAGTGGGATTTCTGAGGAAGAGGAAGTTCTTAGAGGCGTAAGAGAGTGTCGAACGTTGGTTGAAAGGCCGGTTTAGCGGCGGCGCGATACGTGTAGCTGGACTAATCACCGCCATAGATGATTCGGAAGAAGAATCTATGGAAAGAAAAAAAAAGTAGAAAGTTTTGTTTTTTTTTTTTGCTTCTCCTTTTGAGTAGAGAGACGACGAGAAGCTGGATCGTTCCGCGTCGGGTCGGGTTTCGCTTACCCGTATCGTTACGTTGCCACGTCAGCAACCAAGAGAGCCCAGCCCAATAATAACTTCCATGGGCCTTTAAGGAATTTCGTAAATTAATTGCGTGAAAGATCGAGGCTTGAAAGAATCACACGAGTAATTGCAAGAATCTGAAAAAGAAAGAAACCAAAGGGGCAGGCTTTTTAATCGATCATTAATTAATAGACTACGTTTTCCAAAAAGCATCGAAATAACGGATAAATATTATGGGAAATTGTAAAACAGTTAAGTCTCTTCTCAAAGAGGTACTATAAAATTATAAATCTCAATACTAAAGAGAGAGATATAGAGAGAGAGTGAGAAGTGAAGTAAAAGAGATTTGCAATGCAGATTTCTATCAAGACGTTAAAGGGAAAGAGCATAAACCTAGAGGTTGATGATAGCTCCAACACTATCGACTTTAAGATCCATGGGGAGCCGATGCGTGAATTGGTTTTACGACTGGGTCCACTTCCGGGTCAGCGTGAAGCATCCATGCATATTTTTGTAAAGACTCTTACCGGAAAAACCAATACTCTCGAGGTTAAGGGATCCGATACCATTGGAGAAGTCAAGAGTAAGTGGGAGGAGATTGAGGGCGTTCCAGTGGACCAGCAGAGGATAATATTTGAAGGCAAGCAGCTCGAGGACAGTCGCACCTTAGATGAGTACCACATCATCCATGAGTCGACCGTTATCATCATGCTTCGTCTTTGCGGTTGCTAAAATGTCTCTTTTTCTTCCAAAGTTTTTATCATATCATTTATAAAGACTCGGTGCTCGATTTATAAAGTAGTTGCTTAATTTTATTCTATGACGCTGACAAAGGAAAATAACTTACGAAAGTCTACCACTATTTTTAATTAACTCACGAAGAACCGATCCGTCTGAAAGAAACTCGTAAGAACGAGAATAATATCTCATCCAAAGTCAAAACCATGATAATTAATTAGATCAAATGCTTAGCAAACTTATTACAAAGTTATCATCGTATTCAAACTGTAAATCAACAGAGTCGCATTGGGGTCCTATAAAAATTGAGGATTCTGAAAAGGCTTTTGGCTTCCTTTTTTTCTTTTTTTTTTAATCATTATTAAC
>OVBI01000170.1:54422-128392 GCA_900406495.1 Sisymbrium altissimum
TTTTTAATCATTATTAACGATTAATAGATTTTGCCGGGTTTCTAAAAAATTTGCAACTCTGAAATGAGTAAAAACACTGTTCAATTAAGTTTGTAACTTTCGAATCACTGTAAAGTAATTCTTTCATTTGTTATCACTTTTAACTTTTGTTTTTTTGTTCTCTTTTGTTTTTTTTTCTCTTTTGTATACGCTATGAAGCAATGTTATTTTAATCATGTAACGGGGGGTTAATGAGGTTGCACCAAATTATTTTCATTCCAGTTGTATTAATCGATACCCCAAAGATGGTTAACACCCATCAATCCATCATCTTGTAAGATGATTATCTATTGAATTTAAATAAAATTTTCCCTTTATATTATACTGTAGTTAGTTAGTAGTTATACTAGTATGTTTTAGAAATAATATTTGGAAAAGTTAAAAAATTTTAATTGCAAATTCCGAGAAAGAAATCAAAGGGCCGCATTTACTTTCAAAATTTCTCGGTCACTAATAACTTTGGTCTCAAGTCAAATAAACGGTCAATATAACCAGTAAATGATGTCATGGGAAGTTGTATTAACAGATAATTCACTCTCCAAAGATCTACACTATATAAAAGAAAACCACAAAGAGAGAAAGGAGAAGTCGGGTTTGCAATGAAGATTTCTATTACGACGGTCGGGGGAAAAAGCATAAGCCTAGAGGCTGAGGATAGCTCCAAAACCATCGACCTCAAGATCTATGGACCTACACGTCATGTGGTTTTAGGTTTGAATCCGGATGCAGCCATGCGGATATTTGTATCAACCATAAAGGAGAAAACTTTCAAGCTAATGGTGAAGGGGTCCGATACCATTAAAAAAGTCAAGACCATGATCCATGATCAGGGAGGCCCACCAGCCGACCAGCTGAATCTTAACTTTCTCGGCACGAATCTCGAAAACAGTCGCACCATAGCTGACTACAACATCAAGCCGGACTCGAATCTTGTCATTGTGCAGAAGGGTTGCATTTGCTAATTAATCTCTCTCTTTGTTTTCGAAAAATTTATTAGTAGTGGTTTTGAAGGTTTGTGTTCGTTTTCCAAACATAAGTAGCTGTTTAAAAGTTTTATTGAGTAAGTTTAGCTGAGGGGTAAAGAATAAAATCTTCTGTGGTTTCAAAATCGGTTGAATATTTTAAATGGCTATAAATTATCGTATCTGTTTCTTTTGTCAAAAGGCATAAATTTATCTTTGACTGTTGGACTCCCGAAAACTTCAACTTCGTTATTTCTGAGGTATATACTGTAGAATCAAACATGAAACTGGAGTATTTTCTTTCTTCAAAATTTCCAAACATTAATGTTTAATACTATGAATGAATATGTTGTGTAAAATGACACTCTTACAAACGGGATGCGACCACTTCTTTAATCCCCAAAAATCAATCAATTGACAAAAACAACACTCAAAACATATAATTTGTGGATTGTAACGCCAAACCTAGCGGTTCAATACCGTCTGTATCACGTTTCTTTGCGCATTTGTTAAGCCCTACAGATTTTTGAAAACAAGCCAAAATGGTTCATATCAAGTTCAAGACGATCTTTTTACGTTACATGGCGGATAGAAACCATACCTGGCAAAGATTATCAAACAACGGCCGGTCTCCACTCGAAAACTTCGACAGAAAATCAGCCAGGTAACTTGCCAGATTAATCTGCTTGTTGCACCGAAAAAAAGAGACTTGGTGAGACAGACCAAGATTTGGAGGAATTAGGAGCAGATACAAAACAAATCTAGAACACAAGAGGTCACCTCATTAAGGGGGTCTGTAACATGCAAGCCATCATCACCATCCTCATCATCTTGGTTCTGTCGAATTAATGGTTTAATCACTGATGAGAATTTGGCAAAACTGATGAGATAAGGGTTTAATGGTATAGCTTTATAGGTAAACGAGAAAAAGGACCTCAAAAGTTCGAGCCATTGCTTCAAGTTGGTGATATGAGGGTTTGCTTGATTGAGAGGCACTAGTTGAACGTAGCAAGTCTTTCTCAGCTTCAACGTTTCCTTCATGGACTTCTTCCCATTCGCTATCCTGCTACTCCCAAGAAAGGAATTGTCATCTCAAGTTCCACTCAAGTTTAAGACGGGAAAGGAGATCAGAAAAATGCTTAAGGAAGCATAATTACCTCATCTTCACAACCCAAAACTTGCTCTTGAATTTCAATCAATGTATCAGCTAGTAAAGCCAGTATCTGCGAGAGCCAAGAATGTAAAGTTTCTGAAAGCATACAATAGAGTGATGAATCGAAAGGAGGATACAACCGATTAAAAAACAGTAAAGGGCATTAAAATGAGTCCAGATAGAACTGTCTCTCCCCATTGAATACGCATTCTGACATGCAGCGTGTACGTTTAAAACATTTAGACTAAGGAATCAAACAAAAACATACCTTCATGGGCAGAGGGATAATGGTCCATTGTTCCGGAGCAGATCTAGCTTTTGAGCGCGTGGTTATGCCACCATTGGACTGTACAAGAAATATAATCAAGTATCCGTTAGGATTTAACAGTAAATTGATTTTTTTTTTTTTAAAGGTATAAGAGGTACATCATAAGACCTGAATCTGATTGCCTGGGACATTGACCTTCGCGAATTCAGAATGTCTAGTTGACAGTAGCAAGGCCAGAGCTGAACATGTGACTTTGATTTGATATGCCCCTTGTACCTCCCCTGAACAAAGAAGCTTCACCAACCATAAGTGAAACAGCCAGATAAACCCTTATATGCATCAGGTAGACAAATAAAAACGTATAGCTAGATAACGCGAATAGAGATACTTGCCTTGTTGTTTAGTCCATTCTGTCATAACATAGGCAAATGAATTTTCATGGCCAGCAGCGGGTACGCTAACAAGCAGATTGATAAATTGATCAACGTTCGGAAAACTCATATGGACCTGCAAAAATCAATGGAAAAAGATGCTTCCTAGGTTACAGCGCAGGACAGGGACCCTAAACAGCATCTTACAAAGAAGAGAGGAACCATAAATATGCTACAACTATGCAACTGAAGGGTGAAGAATACCAATCTGGCAAAAATCAGCAGCAATGAGCTTCTGAAACCCAATATATCAGCAGACTGCATCCGTCTTACAAGAGCAGCAACCAGATCGTGGACATGGGGTGCCATCTCTGACGGAAGATGCAAGATAAGCTGCAAAATGTACTTCCCAGCAAATAGAGATCCAGAACATTCCAGATCAGGGTTAAGAAGCCTGCACAACATTAAGAATTCGATTTAGCAAAGAAACAGTACACTCAGACAGATACAAATTGAAAAACATTGAGGACCCACCAAACCAAGGTGCTCATAACACTTTATCAAATGATTCCAAGAAATGAATACATATTACCGTATTTATTCAGAAGGCTACTCTAAAAATCAGAACAATTGCAGGTGACAAATACCAAATCTTTTATAGTGATTTACCCATATATACGAAAAAATCGTCACTGATTTTCTTTTCGCATGCGCAAGTGTTTCCAACACATTCACATACGCGCAAGATAGAAATGCAAAATAAAAAAAAAACAGTGTGCCTTCAGCTTTTGGTGGACGTGAAATAAACCAAACAAAAAGGTAAGTGAAGAATTGTACCTAGAAGCTGCATCAAGCAAACTTCTCATGGTAAAACCGGGATCACCACTCCAAGCGAGCAACTCTTGTCTTCCACTAGATATAAAAGCTGCCAGACATTCTGTAGCATTCTGACCAATTAAAAGGCTAGTGATAAGTGATCATTTGTAAATAGAAAACGGTGAAACACACTAGAAGTGGAAAAGTGTATCACCTGTAGTTCACTATGGTCCTCACTGTGGAGTATGATACGAATGACAGCATCAAAGCAAAATTCATATGCATTTTTAACTATATCACTTGGGGCACCCTATATATGACCAGAAAAATAGTCAGCAAGAGAAATACTAATCTGCACTTAGCAAAAAAACAGTCAGCAAAACGTAATATGAAAATCCAGGTAGTATAACTTGCCTTAAGTAGCATAGTTAAAAGATCCAAGGATCCACTCACTAGTCCTTCAGGTTGCTGATGTGGCTGATTATCACCACATAGAAGTCATTTGAATGGAAACTAGGAAAGAGAAAATAGTAAACTGAGCAAAGAAAAAAACAGGTGAGAAATCAATTCCGAACAGTACCTTATTTAAAGTTGGTCCGATGAATGGTAAAATCCTTGATGTCAGTGGATGCAGGCAGCCAGGTGAATTCTTTATTGCCTGCGTGACAGCCATAGGAAAGAAATTAGTCGCATACATAGTAATTTCTTGTTCATTTTAGAATGAGAGAAGAATTGGTAAGAGATTAACATAACAAGCTGTGGAAATTGTATTTCTATTAACGAGATGAATGAGAACCAGATTCACTATGTACCTCTAGGACGTCAATAATATCGATACTTATAAAGGGATCAGAGACATGTGCCACCCACACATTAAGAATCACCGGAGAGATAATAGACTCTATTGAGGCTGATGCTTCATGGCCTAGAGAATAGTAAATAGGTGAAAACTGTTTATATAACTATATTCTGGAAGACTTTTGCAAGGAGAAATTATGTTGACTTACCAGCCTTAATTGCTTCTTGAAGAGTTTCAAGTACCAAAATCAAAGTTTCATCTGAAGCCTAAAAAAAAGAATAAAAATCTCTAGTGACACAAGGAAAATAGACACACACGCTAATTCTGATTGGTTGTCAGTAGAAAATTTTACCTGATGGAGAAGATCAGTGAGAGACGAGAATAAGTTCATGATTTGAGGCAGAATAACTGAACGGTTCATATCAGGTAGGAGCTGCAAAAGTGCTCGACATGCGCCTACTTTTACAGGCGGAGGTCTGTTTATAATGGTATTTAGTAAGTTAACATTTATCTCTGTCGATAAAGATACTACCAGCAGAAGGGTAGGAAACATACACGTCCATGTTAATAGCTCTAACAGCAGCATTGAGGAAGTGCTCAAGAATTCCAGAGTTGATCTGATTAACAATAAAAGGATTCAATTCATATATTCCAGACTAAAGTTGTACCGGGAGAAAAGAAAATCAGAAATTACCACAGAGGAGAACTTAGCGACTGCTGTAAATATGCGGGCATAAAGGAAAGGACATTCATGATACCCTGTTAAATAAAGGCTCCAGTCATGTACCGCAATTTGTATACCAAATAAGAAAAATATGTTGGAGCAGTAAATCTTACAATACCTACCAATTCCGGTATCTTCCATTATCAACTGCTCAACAAATTTAGCTAAATTGGCAGGGTCAGTTCTCAGGTCCTGAAAATATTATAATACTAAGGATAACATGTTTCCCACCATAATAACTTTTTCGTATTAACATTTCTATGAAAACACAAACCTCAGCATCAATAAGCTGATCGGCAAGAGAAGCCAAAGCAAAGAGAGAAGCTTCTCTTATCTAACAAAAGGAAAATATTAAAGTAAGGTAGAGAGTTAAAAAGAAAACATACGGGGAGAAAAAGAAATATTTATACACAGAATTGGTGAAAATGTTAGAAAAATAAGAGAAACAATAGATTGTCAAAGCTTTCAAAAAAATACAAGAGCAAAGAGAAATTAAGTGCACGTACTCTCCACCAGGTCGGAGAACCAGCTGTCTTTTCACCTTGAGACTCTTGGAACCGTTTTCCAGCAGCATCTACAACGGCATTGATCCCTTCACTACCAAAAGTATTGACGACTTCCTCCAGCAAAAGTGTTCCTGTGGTGCAGCAGGTAATTGTATAGTTATAGATTCATAAATTTTGCATATGCATATGACCTCCCAATCTTGTCTCTGACTAAATACAGCATATGACTTTGACTAAAGAAGAGTACGAGACTGCTTACCTGACATACGACAACTGTAGCTACCCTCATCTTCATCAGCTACAAACTGGTTTACATCCATGGACCACGTATGAACCTGGAGAGAAGCTACATGTGAGATAAAAAATAAAGACATATCTTTTCTGCAATGTTAGACATATACACCACACCATAATTTAAGTACTGCTAGCAAACAAATAGGAAGCTAGAATAAATAACAACAAAAGATTATGTACAATTTTGTGAGACCTAATATAATGGAAGGAGTGACAAAACTAGCTAAAAACATCATATTACATCTTGTATCTGAGCAAGCTCAAAATTCTTTATATAAAGCCTTTTTCTGATTTTAGCAGCTAATTTTCGGTATTGAAACCACAAGATAAAATCACCACATGGCAAACAATATATAGTCACAGCAATAGCTAAATTGCCCCAATAGTCCGCGATACAAATACTAACAACAGACTGAAAAGGTTCGACCAGTTTGAGACTAAAGTGAGTTACATTAAACTATGAAAGAAGCATATGCATTGGAAACAGATATTGCTAATAAGGAAATAAGAGATATACACAGAAAGTTACAAAAGTTATAGGGCTATGGTGAAAGGGATAACTCTTCTGGTTGTCATTCATAGAGATGGCAAGAGATAAATGCGTCAAACAAAGGAGAAGAGGCTACCGCACAACAAAACAATTTACTCAGGCAGATATGTATAGGCTGTCTAGCTTCGTAAAGCTTCCTCGAGATATATTCATGTTTCTATCAGCGATTTAAAAGACCAAATATAACCGCTATATCCTATCATGTTTGAGTAGGCAGACGATGCATGATTCATCTTTACCTGTTGCTCTGTAACCTGCAGGAAAGCGACGGTTTGATATACCAATTCTCTGACATTACTGGCAATGACCTGATGTAAGAATATTGGGGTAAGAAACCAGAGCAGCATACGACCAAAATGAAGGAAAAAAGTGAAAAAGTTTTAGCCAAACCTTTGCCAGTCTTCTACTGCTAACGATGGTTGACAGAAACTCAAATAGCTGCGATACACATATCCAAAACCCAGTGTCAGTTAGCCCTCAAACTCGTTAAAATACAAAAATCAATGAGCCAAATGTCCCATTTCTAATTAAAAGATAGTAAGTTACCTGGATGACAAAAGTGTCAATACTCTTTTCTTCACCATCTGAATCATATCTTCCATCATATGAATCTTCAGCACCTTCAATTGAAGATCGAAGATAGACTTGTAGAGACGACTCAAATGTGTGCCACAATGGCCTCATAATAGCTGCCAGAATATTATGTTTCAATAACGATCCTCCGAAGCATATGTATGAATAAAGAAGAGACATGGGTCACACGAGACATACCCATCAATTCAGTTTCCATGAGAAATGGGAAATTCTGTACAAACTGATTCAAGCACTTCAAAACCTAATCAGAGTAGACAAAACCCAACACAAAGACAAAAGGCTGTTAAACAATTCCGGCCATTTAGTGGGAACAAAATTACAACAATCACTACATGATTCGAACCTCCATTCTTAAACTCCAATCATCAGGATCGTCACGTTGCACAGGATGTTCCAATATAAGTGAAAACTGATTCATCCAAACCTTAAGTAGAGGAGTAACCAAAGTAGTAGTTTCTGTCTGAATATAAACACATCATATATGTCAACTGATAACATAGCTGAAGCAAAAAAACGTGTAAAATTTATGTATAGAATGAGAGTTATATAAAAGAAAGTACCTTGTACACACCACTCATTGCTCCGAGAACAGATATACATGAATAAAGAATGGAAAGGGCTTTTCCTCGCATATACTTGTCATAGCTCTACATAACAAATGAAAAATAATACAGAGGAATGAGCTTCAGAAGAGCCTTCATCACTACAGTGTCCATTTACGAAATTTGACATGCGAAAAACGTGATTCAACACAAATCTGTTCGTATGAACATTAGGATACAAACCTGAGTAGAGGATACGACTGCATGCAAGCAAGGAAACAATACAGGTACCAGTGTAGGCACATCTTTGTCATCCAAGTCGCCAGAGAGAAGAGCCAAACACCTCAAAGCTCCATGAACTGTTGAATTTGGCAATAAAATTGTCAGCCTAAGGAGACCTCTTGACTGATCCCATGAAAGAGTACAGAAATGAGAGGTAACAAATAGGGGCAACAAAATATACCTCCATTGATGTTGTTTTGATCGCCAATCAACTTCAAGAGAAAGGGTAATAGCTCAGGCCATTCTTCTGGCCAATCATATGTAGCAATTGAAGATATGTCCATACTAATGGCCGTACATATTTTTCTATGAGAGTCATCAAGTGCGCCCAAAAGTAGCCCTCGAATAAGAGCCTAATAACAAAAACCAAAAGAAATTCCTAATAAAAACTATCACAGCAGGAAATCCAAACAAGAAAACAAGAAGAGTGAGGAGTACCTTTTCCTCACTTGAGACAAGAGGATATTCAAAAGCCTCCTCGTCCTCTCGCCAATGTTTTTTAATGAACTGCTTTAACAGGACGGCAGCTAAGTAACAGAGTAAGTTAAGAGAAAAGAAATGGAAACGCCTTTCACTCTATCAATCACGAAGCTACTGGATTGTCTAGGGGAAAACAAATATAAGCTATGTAAAGGATATTTGGCGCAATCCCAATGAGAGGTCTTTGTTAGCAGCAACCCTACACAATGCGCTGCCAAACCCTACAAGGACGAAAGAAGTCTTCTTTTATTCATCTCCAGAACTTATGAGATCAAAAGGAGACAACTTGTTCATCGTTCTCAATAAGAAGAATCCAGCAAATGCTTTCCCAAACATTCATATATTCAATAGATGATTCCCGAAAGTAAACCAAATCGATTAAAGCGACGGACCTGGTTGAAGAGTGGCTTGATTGAGTGAGGCCTCAGCGAAAGAACGAACGCTCTGGTTAGGGTCAAGACTTGCCGTCAAGCAGCCGAGCAGCCATTGCTGATCTTGGTCCACCACCATCTTTGCGACGGAATTGAAAGTAAAAATCTCCGATTGAGAGTGTCAGAGTTCACTTGCTTCCCTCAATTTTCAGTTTTCCGCTCGCTCTGGAGGAAAAGCAGAACGGAGAGAGAGTCTCACCACCTTCTTATAGAGGTGAAGAGGAAAGAAACGACGAAAGACCAAAATCGAAATGAGAGAAATATTCTTTACCAAACCGGATCGTACCGGATATTTTAAATTGGTATGATCCGGTTTTCTGCAACCAAATAATTTCAATCCAACAGTTTAAGACTGGTGAACTTTACATGCAGTCAAATTCTGGGTAATTTTTAGTTAAGAACCCAATGGTATCGAGTTTAGTTGGTGAGCTCAAGTATTGAAAGCTCAATATAGAGTGTTGAGGTTATGTTCTGCATGCTACGTAGTAAGAATAAAGTTTGATGTTGCTTGGAGGTTTTTTTTTCCTTAGAATGTATTGTAAAAATGATAACTTTGGATGTGTGAGAATCATCATTCTCTTATGTGTTTGATCTTTTACTGTCATAAACATGTCATTCAAGTCACGCAGAACTACTTTGGGTGTTTCTACTCGCTGCCAATAATGATATCGATTAAGTTTTAAAATGCATAGTACATAAGTCTCTTTAAGCAAAAGGATTATATCAACCAGCTAAGAGTCTAAGACTACAGCCTATATACAGGTACCGGTGCAAGAAATAAACAAAGGCAAATTTAAACATCTCTAGCTTTCCATTTGCGCGGTTAGTTGATCTGCACTGAACTTGGGCGGTAAGAAGATGAGCACAAGAGTGGGGGGCCATGCTTAAGCCAGTCTCCTGTGGACTTGTCTTCCCGAGCTTCTCCGAGACTCACAGACTTGAAGTATCCATCATCTCCGACGATAAAAGCTGTGTGGTACCGAGCAGAATTGGCGGGGTTGTCTTCGTATCCGTCTACATCAAAAACCACAGCGATTTTCTTCTCCTCGTCAATGAAGAAGCTCCCAGCTTCGAAGTTAAACTGAAAACCAGTGAGTGGTCTCATATCCACTTTCAAGAACCTGCTCCAGGACACTGAGTTGGGCTCAATCTTAGTGGTAACCCAAACCTCGAGTAATGTACCCCACCGCTGATACAGCACAGCCAGCTGCTCTTCTCTGACACAAGAGAGTGTCACAGTCTCGTCGATATAAGAGTGAAAGGGAAGAGCAAGAGGCGGTCCAAACTTCTCGCTTGTAAAATCAAAGCAGAGTAAAAAGTTTTCGTACTCAAAAATGAGTTCAGCTGAATCAGTTGCTATTTTCTCTTGAGCAAAAAAATAGCTGTTTCCCTTCAAAGATGCGCCGCGTTGATAATACTCTACATCCCAGTGGGGAATGACGTCAAGAACCCTCCATGAATCAGAGCTGAAATCGTAGATTTCATACACTGATTTGTAGAGTGGGTTGCCATCCAAATCGTCAAACCTCAAGATTTTGTGGGCGCGGCTGTTCTTGTCGTATCCGAGAGCAAACCTGTCAGTCCACTTGAAGCTTTCTCTCGGCTTAATCCACCTTGTTTGCCCCAAGTAAGGGTTCCACACCAAGAGACTCGAGCTGTCCTTGGGGACGCATAAGAGTAAGCCCTTGCAGTGAAAGACTTTAGATATCTCGACTTGTTCAAGAACAGAGACCTGCTTAATAGATAGATCAACCAAGCCACGGTCGCCCTTGTCTTTGTCCTCATCTTTGAAGAGATTGAATCTCACAGAACAAACCTTGGATTCCATCGCCATGAACCCCAGAAACTGCTGACTTGATGCAGCTTTACCCATGATCCAATCTCTGGATAAAGAGTTCCACAACTTGCAAGTAGATCGCACTGCTCCCAGGGATGTTATCGGAACCTTGGTGAGTATCTTGTTCCCTACCACATCCCCTGGAAGGTCGCATATCCTCTTGGTCATTCTTGCAACTCTTTTACCTGGAGAAGAAAGTCACGATCAACAACATTTTTAGTTCCTTAATTCTATGCTATGCACATGGCCCATAGATCTTATTGAACATGGGTTAAACATATTAAATTACACAGCTGCATAATTTTTAAAAAAGCATAGTGACCAAAACCAACTTCTTACATTTCCTCAAAGGATTCGGGGCCTTGAGGGCAGCACGAGTTGCTTCCGCCTGAAACATCCGAAACACAAACAAACACTTGCACATGAACTCTGTCTTATTCTTGGGAGACAAGCATGTAATTAAAGCCACATACATGCGAAATATAATACCTTCTCGGGTGATTTTCCCCTTTTTTTCGATTTTCCCTTGTGCATCACCACTTGGCTCTCCGAATCATCCTGAGGTTCTCTCTTTTTCTTCTCCGACTCAACCGTAGCATCTGCTTCCATCTAAAACACAGGCCTAATTTAGTTAATTTTTTTTTAATTAAAACAGGTTCAGAGGTCAGAGGAAGTATAAAGACGACATAAGGATAAGAAGATTACTTTCGAGACGGATTTCTTGTGAGACTTTCCCATTGATAATTTGTTCGTGGAGAAAGAGAAGAGCGAGACTACTCGAGGCTGTGATCAGTTAAATAAGTGAAGTACCCTCCCTAGACCGGTGCATGTATTTATGTTAAATACTTGCATACAATTCGTTTCTTTGATTTTCATTTGGGCCACAATTGGGCCCTTTCCTTCTTCTTTTTCTTTCTTCCTTTCCTTCCACTCTAATAAATAATTAGTAAGAAACTAACTAAAAACTAAGACCACCTCCAACCGTAGAACTTCTAATGAGACTTCATTTCATATTTAATTATAAAATTTTAGTTAAAAACTCTTGGTAAAACATTCACGTTTTCCTTGCTTTAATGGTAGAATACATGAAGGGTTCTTTAAAGTTGAGGAAAAGAGAGAGACAAGCCGTAAGCTTTCTTTTTCCTTTTGTCGAAAAAAATGTTAACCAATCAAAAAGAGACACGTAAAGGGTTCTTATGTGTTCCAAAACCTCTGCGTATAGAACCAGTTCTAAACATTTAATTCTTTTTTGATTTATTTTTATAGTTTTTTTTTTAACAACCTCTTGTTTAGAGCCTCCGTTGGAGATCCTCTAAAGGGGTGGGACACTTTAAAAACTTTTGGATTTTAACTGTCAAAATTTTGGCTTTAAAATATGAGACGGTGGTGCTGCTAGGTTGGACTCCTTTAAATCTTCAAATATAAAAAAATTTTAAGACATTTTTTTACCAAAGATGATTTTCCAACTTTTATTAATTTTAAAGCCTTTACAGTCTTTGTTTTAAAAAAAAGAAACAGTTTAGAGAGACTTTAACAATGAAAAAATAAATGAATTAAAATATTTTACTTTTTCCTTTTCCCTAAAATTATTCAAAGCTTTGTATATTAATATATATACATATATTTTTTACTGATTAATTATTAATTCTTTTTATATTATTTTGACATCTATTTTCATATAAATCAATAAATGATCAAAAAATTTTATATAAATGCAAAAATAATATTTTATTAGGGAAAAATCATTTAAAAGAGATAAGTGGGAAAAAATTATAATCATTATGTAATAGTTTTTTTGTTTTTATATTGTTTTATGTCATTTTTGTTGTAAAAGTTCATTTGTAATTATTAAATAACAGTTTCTACTGTTTATATTATTAATTAGACTTTATTCTTTTTTTTTTAAATTACAGTCACAGATTTTAAAGTGAAAATTTTTAAAGTCAAAAGTATACACTAAAAGTCTAAAATTTATCCTATGTGCTCTTCTTCTTCTTTTCATTCTCCTCAACATCAACCACATAATCGGTTTACTGCATACAAGAACAAAATAAGTTAAACAACCAAACGCAGAACAAGATCTTTAGTTACTGAATACAATCGATCGATGTTAGTGGAGAGAAGGGTCGAATCTGGAAAGAGGAAAAATCATTTTCTTGGGCAGAACTGTGAGGTGACAGCTTGTTGATGTACCAGAACTTATGAGATCAAACGGAGACAACTTGTTCATCCTTCTCAATAAGAAGAATCCAGCAAATGCTTTTAACTGTCTGGGCATACCCAAACATTCATATTTTCAATAGATGATTCCCGAAAGTAACACAAACGATTAAAACCACTGACCTGGTTGAAGAGTGTCTTACAGAGGTAAAGAAGGAAAGAAGCGACGAAAGACCAAAATCGAAATGATGAAAAATTCTATACTAAACCGGACCGTACCGGAGATTTAAATTGGTATGATCCGGTTTTCTGCAACCAGATAATTTCAATCAAACAGTGTAATCTGAAAGGATATAGACGGAGAAGAAGAGCAGCTCTCTGCTCTCGCCGTGGGAAAATATCTCTCAAGGAGGCGACTTTCTTCTTCGCCTCCTCCATGAATCTCCTCAAAACGATTCATTACCAGTCCCCCATTACTCAATTTTACCGTTTTACCACTGCACAGCCATCTCCTTCTTCTTCTTCTTCTTCTCTGTTGTCACTCTCTCTACAAAGACCCAGAATCTCTCTCCTTTCTACCTCCAACCGAAGCTACTTAGCGCTCTCTAGCGTCTCCAGCAGCAGAGCTTCGTTGTCAGGTAATCAAGAGGATGGGAAGAAAGAAGGAGCTGAGAGAAATCTGTTCGCCTCGGGGGAGGAGGGAGATGGAGTGGTTTACCAGAAGACGCTGAGACTGGTGGAATGCGCCATGTTCGCTGCCGTCACCGGCCTTGTTTACTTTCTCAGCAACTCTCTCGCCATTGAGGTTCTTTCTTACCCCATTTCGTATTTTACGAAGAAAGATACCTCTTTGAGCTCTTATAGCTGTAGCTAATTCGCCTTGCCTTTAGATTTTCTGATACACTTTAGATGCAGTCAAAGTCTGGGAATTTTAGTTAAGAACCCAATGATATCGAGTTAGTTGAGTGTTCTTCTGCATTCTACATTGTAAGAATAAAGTTGGATGTTGCTTGGAGGTTTTTTTTGACTTAGAATGTATTGTAAAAATGATAACTTTGGATGTGTGACAATCATCATTCTCTTATGTGTTTGATCTTTTACTGTCGTTGAAGTTAACTTTTACCGAGTCTGAGTTACGCTTTGAACGCAGAACTACTTTGGGTGTTTCTTCTCGCTTCCAATAGTGATCTCTTCTATAAGATGGAATATTGCAGGCGGCAGGAAGACAATGGTTTGTAATGAACATTCTTCCTTCACATGAATGATGATTTTTTTTTTGAAGTTTTAATATTAGTTTGTTGGACATGCGCTTCAAGTCTCTCTGGTGTTTGTTTGTTTATCAGGTTGCTACTGTCATGCTTTTGTTCATATTATCAGGTCCAGTCAAAGCGTTAACCTACTTTGTAAGCCTCTTTTTTGCTAACTTACTTCTGATGCTTCAGCCTGCTATATATTCTTATTTCTTTATCATTTCCCTTTCACAACGATTGCATGACCATTGTTTAACTTGTGGGGTTTCTCTTGTAGCTTACTCATGGTCTTGTGGGGCTTGCAATTGGTTCATTGTGGAGGTATGTAAATTCATATACTCGTCTCTATCTTGCACAGTTTTTAGTTCTCGACCACGATAAAAACATCAAACTGCTCCACGCTAACTGCTATACATTTTACTATTTCCTGTCTTTACTCTTGAGGAAAATGAATAAAGTTTTCGAAGTAGATTACTTCAGCTTAAGGCTATCTCAGTTATTTATTCTTCACAATCTCTGTTCTCAGGAAGAGGGCAAGCTGGCGTCTCTCGATTTTCTTATGCACAATGGTGAAATTTCTACTTCCTGCGATTACGCAGACCAGTTAACATTTAGCTCTCCTTGTTTACTTGTATTGACGTGTTTCTTCCCATGCAGGTCCGAGCATTGGGCCTCATAGGATATGTTCTGACATCATCATTCTTAATAAGAGAAAACATTCTTGCTGTGGTAAGACTCTTTCCTAAAAAATCTATCACTCTTTTCACCCAAAGAAACACCCTTGTATAAATAAAACTCCCTACTGCTTTTTTCTTACAGATCACAATTAATATCCATGCCTCTCTCTCTTATGTTTTCACCGCCATGGGCCTGAACATAATGCCTTCTATGAGCCTTATTTATATGATATTTGGAACAGTGGTACGCAGTCTCTTTATCACTCTTCTCTCTATGTAACCCGGTAAATAGAAGAAGCTGAGAAACTTTCCTTTTGATGATTCTCAACAGCTATTGCTAAACAGTGGATTCTTTGTGCTGTTGCTGCATCTCCTGTACTCAGTCTTCCTCACAAGACTTGGAATGAAATCTTCGTTGAGATTACCGGCTTGGTTAGACAAAGCAATATGATGGTATTCAGAATCTCTTCCTCTTTTTCAGCTCCATGAGACGCCCCAGAAACGACCAAAACATAGTTTGCGATATATGTAGCTTTTGTGTAGAGCTATTCTGGTGGAGCATATTTGTGAAACTTATGTAGGGCTGCTGAGAAACAAATACAAACCCGAAACGAAATTTGTTTATAATCTGATCGGTACTGTAATTTGCATATCTAACACAACGAGACCGAACCAAACTATACCCATTAACCCCATTGAAGAATGGAGAAAGTAGGTCGCCTAGGTCACCTCTTAAGAAAGAGGAGTATTCATCAATGGAGAAGACCGATGAAACTAAGGAACACTTTGTATAGTCCTCGTTGATAGTTGTAGTGTCTGTTAAATAGTGAATAAAAAATGATGCTGCCTAAAATACATTATCTCCTAATACATTATCTCCTTTCAACAACTCTTGCCTTTTCTCTGAATCAGTCCACTTATGTCAATAGAGTTGCATTTATATATCTTTTGTCTCTGTGTTCAGTCACATCCAGGTCTTGTCTTTGATTATGCAAGAACAAAAAGAAGAGCAAAAATGAATGCTAAGCTAAAAGCTGAACTTTATTGAATAAAATTAATCGAGAATGTCTTCCAAACGACTAATTTAGGGGAAGAGAATGGTGTCATCGTCTACGTAGTAAACCACGGAAGCTCACAAAACGCCTCCAGTGAGAAAAATACCAAAAAATAAAGAGAAGAAACAGTGCTTGTAGATGTTATTGCCGCTTGTTAATGTAGCTCTTGATCACTACAATCCCTACGCTGCAAAGAGCCAAGGTTAACACGAGAGGGAGGCTACTAAATTCCGCATTGGACAAGAAGAAGCTTTTGCTTGATCGGCCTCTACTGCTGCTATTGCTGCTTGCTGTTCTTGCTAGGCGTGACCTTTCTGCTGAGCTTTCTCTCATCAGATTGCACAGATTATCCAATTGATGCATCACTTGACGCTGTCCACGTGAGATGGTCGATATCTGGTTGCACCACAAACAACAAGCGTTTCAAAGCAATATAATAAAATCTAAATTTAATAAGCGAGAAAAAATGTGAGGTGACTTACCTCTTCCATCAATGGCGAATCCTTGGCTAATTGGGAGGATGACGATGAATGGGGCATTATGGAATTTGTCAAACAGCCATTGTCCAGACCAGAAATGAAATACGAAGTTGGAGCTGAGCCATTGCAGACTTCGGCTTGGAGCGTCATGCTCTGCTGTGTTGGAGAGTTTTTGTTGCAGCTCAACTTTGAATTTAGCTCTTCGATATGGTTTGTGAACTCATCCATTCTCTCAGTGAGAGATGATATTTGTTCCGAAAGCTGAGTCATAAACCCCTAAAACATGGATCAAAAACCAGAAGAATTGCACTGTTAAGTTAAAACTACGACGACTTTAAAGTTGCCAAGAAGGAATGAAAGAGAGCAAATTTGAACCTCGTTCGCTGGTGAGTCGTGATTTCTTTCTTCGTACCTCCTATCGCTTGAAGAATAACCAGCAAGCTTGGACAGATTCTTGTCTCTTTGGGTTGAATATGAATGTGACATGCCTCTGTGTATAATAAATGGCATAACTACTTAAGGACACATGGATTGGAAGTAACAAAGCTTTCTCATACACTCCTCAAAAGAAGTGTACCTTTTGAGGTTTTTGTTTCTCATGGCTACTCTATCTGCAGACGCTCGTAAGAGCGCTTCCTTTGGGCTTGAACTAGACACCAAATCCTCGTCTAAGCTAAGCTTGTTCTTCAAATCATCTGGTAGGGCCTGTTATGGGACTTTTGATCAGGAATCCAAATGAAATGTGATAGAAAGAAGAAGAAAAAGATCATAGCCCGAACAGAAATTCATACCATCACTTCATTTATCAACTTTTCCAGTTGAATCTGTTCAATATAGGTGCGAGGAATGAACGATCCTTCCAATCCTAGCTGCTGTGCAGTACTCTGTACAAGTTGCCGATCTTTACCTTGCACCTGATTATAACAAATTTAGATTAGTCACATTGTTATCTGACAAAGTTCATACTAACTAGGAACAAGAATGCCATCATAAAGCCATATGACAGAACTATATAAACTGCTTCTGCAGTTATTACGCTAAGATGCTACCAATTTCAAGCAAATTGTGGTGAAAGAATTTAGATAGACAAACCTGCATGTAGTGACGATTCAGTTGCTCAAGCCAATCGATTTTGACAAACACCTTATCGGTAGCAAATACATGGCTGTTCCTTTTAAGTATGGTTGCTATTGTGTATCCCAGTGCCATAAGCCCACCAAGTAAGCGAACGCTCACTTCAAAAGTAATCCTTGGGGATATGACAAAAGGAGTATCCGTAACCCATTCCTGTATATCGAAATCAGAACCATAAGTATTAACCACATCATTTTAAGCAAACTTAACATTACCGAATCAGAAGGCTGTCAGCGTGTCAGAAAACATGGAAAGAAAACTCTGAAGGACCAAACCTCAAACATGAGGCTGTACTTTCCATCTTTATTCCGCATCCTCAAATATGATTGGCATGACTCTGGATCTTCACCCGGAGGAAGAAGATATATATCATAGGTCTCCTCCTTAGTCTCTGTATGTCCTTCAGAAAGGACCGCCTTGATCTGATCAACGGATACATCCTTTCTTGACTACAACAAATCAACAGCAAAAGAACTTTAGTTGACCAGACGCAGACAACGAATACTTGAATACAGAGATTACAGTGGCGGACTTCTTATTATAAGATGGATAGATAAGTCATTTTTCAAACCTTCAAGATGTATGTTGGACTCTGAAAACCAGTGAAGGGGTTAAATTTATTAATGATTTTAATTTGAGCAGTCTGGAGATCTGGCTCAATGAAAGCTTTGTACATCGGGTACACCTACATAAACAGTGAAGTTGTTACTTTTAACCAGTTAACTTAACCAATAATAGCCAAGAAGCAAGATATAAAAGAAATGAGAACAAACTGTTTCAGATATCTGATGAATTATCTCCTCTGGCTGTTGGCCTGCACGTTGTATATCACGAAGAACCCGTTTAACAAGATCAAAGTGAACTCCACCAGTTACAGACACACGAAGATCCAATAAAGGCCGCAGTCTTTCACTCAAAGCATAGATTCCTTCAATGATCACAATCCTAGAAGCTGGGACATCAAGAGTCCTAACAAAATTAAAAGCAATGTCTTCAGTGGAAATAACCAGAAAGAATACAATGGTTAACCATGCTAATGTGAATGTGATACCGCACAAACCGATGATTAGTTATTCAGAAAATGGAAATCGTAAAACCGAATCATCCATCATTACCTGTATCCAACACGGGAGCTGGACTTAAAATCATATATAGGAACCTGAACCTGTTTTCCTTCCTTTAAATCTTCAAGATTCTTGAGCAATGTGTCATAGTCCGTTAACCGTGGATCTATATTTCCAAAGAAAAAATTGTAATAGCTGAAAAGATATAAAGGACTGGGTTCATGGAGCAAATATCAAAGTTGATCATATTCTTACCATCAAAGTTTCCATCAACAATTCGACTGGCGTCATTATAGTTGTCCATTGATATGACAGCAACACTTGGCATGAAATTGAGTATCTTCTCGGTAAATACCGTCTTTCCGGCACCAGAAGGACCAGCAACCCCAACCAAAATAATCCCATCATTCTTCTGAGACAGCAACTGGCACGCACGGATAACCGCAAAGAAGCCCTTCTCAAATGACAACCGATCTTGAATCGAAACTATTTCGTACCGAACAGAGTCTCTTCTCTTAACCAACTGGACTTGATCCTTCAAGAGACCATGTCTCTTCTGATGAAACTCGATCCCATTGGTGTCTTGCCCCATCACGAACAACTACAAAAAAACCAAACCTGCAAAAAGAGAGCAAATTTGAATTGAGAAGACAGAATATACACTCACAAGAGCAAACAAACACATGACAAAGACTGAATTTTTACAGGGCACAGTTCACGTTTACACTTAAAACCCCACGAAAGAGCACTCTAGAACAACTGTGAAAGCAGAAGAAACAATGTAGCGCATGAACTGAAGTTGAACGCGGGAAACAAACAAAGGAAACGAATCCAAAGACCCATCGCGAAGAAACGATCAAACGGAAGGCAGGGGGATCACAAGATGTAGCTAACAGTGAGAAGAAGAAAAACAACGAAAGAGGAAAGCAGATTGGAGAAAACAAGACCCATAAACCAAAGTCGAAAACTTGAAGCGGATGTGTGGCAGTAATACCTCGATAAGTCGAGTGAATCAGGGGTTCGCAGGAGCAGTGTCGAATTGAATTGGACACACACAACAATGAGGAATTAGGAAGGATTCGGAGAGCTTCTTTTTCGGGGCGAGCGATTTTCTAGAGAATCTGGTGAAAAGATCTCAGACCCACGAGGTGGAATGAATGAGAGAGCCAATTTAATACCTTTTCATTGCCTTCTCCTCTCTCTCTCCTCTCTCTCTCTCTCCGTTTTTTCCGTTCTAGCTTTTTTTGTTTTCTTTTAGATAAACTTATAAAATACGCCTATCACTTATTAAAAAAAAAAATACAATAAAGTATTGAAAAATACCAAACATTAGATTGAGAGAATCGAAAAAAATATGAAGTTTCTCTATTTTAAAATTTAAGTTGAAAGCACGATATGGAAATTGAAGTGCAATTAATTTAGGTAATCACGTTCAGTTTTTTAAAAATATTTTGTATAAATTTTTACAAATCCATGTATTTAATTGAATACTACTATATATTGCATATTTTTGTAATTTTTTTATCTTGTCTAATAATTTTTTAGTTGATGTATTTTCTCTTGTTTACTTCTAGATACTCTCACATCTTAATTGCACAGATAAACAAAATATATAAATTTAGCATGACTCATTCCGGCCAAAATATAACACTCTAAAGATTAAAAACATATTTACTATTTTTGAAACAAACATATATATATATATACTGATATACATATATAATCTGGATAACATATATATGATATACAAAGATATTCACTATCACCAAATATTTTTTTATAAAAAAAAATCAGAGATATTTGATATTTTCATAAATAAAATCTCTTTTGATGGATTTATGATTATCGCTAAAACATTTAATATAAAAGGGACCTTTTTAATTGTTCAGGTTAGGCACGGATGAATTAATTATAATAATTGGATTTGTAGTTACTTCCTTTTACAAATTAATTTATATTTCTTGTAACTCGTTAGTATAAGATTTTTGTTGACTCTTCTCATTTGCTCAAAATAGAAACCTATTTTCTATGAAATTTCTTTCATTAGTTTGGGGATGGTCAATGGTCAGTATACGTACTTTGGTCACGCACTTCACTACCGCAATAATCGAGGTTTAATCTCTTCCAACATTTATTATCATATCGGCTCATACTGCCAAGGATCCATCATAAGTATAACCAATTTAGGTATCAATCAATATGTGTATATCAGTATATATCTCTCTTGACATAAACGCACCCTACAACCCACATTGGAATCATTTTACGGATTTATAATTTTTTTTTTAAAAGGTTGTTACAGATTTGAAGAGGATCACTATAACTCTGACGTAAGAGTTTGTACTTTGTACTAGCTAGTATTGTTACGTATAATAATGCATTTCCAATTTTGGTTGTATGTGCGTACCAATTATAGACCATTAAGAAATATTTTGTTGTGTTATTTTGTTCATCAACTAGAATTTAACTGTTTTGTTGGTACATATGCTCATGATATTTTCATATTTTGCATCTATATTATGAGGAAAATCGCATGTTACTACTATGTAGTAATGATTATAAATTTTGGTATTTTCCCTGTATATAAAAAAATTTGAAATTGAACTCAATACAATTTTTGTAAAAGAAATTAGCAAATACCAAAAAAAAAGAAGTAGTAAGAAGTAGGGAGTAGTAGGCTTATGACTTATGAGTGAATTGATGACAAAGTGACGAGGATCCACATGTTGTCTGCAGTTTAGTTCTCTGACTTCGTAGTTCGTACACTATCATTCACATGCACTCTCACGACCCTTCTTTTAATTTATCACGAGTAGGTTCACTTGTTTTTCATGTGGGTCCTACTGCTCTAATTTCTTAGTGTAAACCCGGTTTAATCTGTGCATTTAATCACTAATAAATGTGCACTTTGTTTCTTGTGGACTGACTGAAGATAAATTAAGTGAACCAAAAGGCAATAAAACAAAACTAAATACTATAAAGTGAGGCAATTGATTAAAAAGGACAGACAAAAATACATTATGCGATTACCCTTTCGGCAATTCTCTGATTATGAAAAAGAAAGCCTTTCATACCTTTATTTACGAGAACATTAACATATGTTTATATATATCTACACATTATATTATAAACTATACAATGATGTCCAGAAAACCTATATAGTTTTCTTTTTGTTTGAGAAAGTTATTTTCACGAGAAAAGGTTAAATTCTAGAATCTCAATTTTTTTCCAAGTCTCCAAAGGTTTGTTTGTTGTGTATATATTCCATCTGCAGTGTCAGCCTTAAGCCCAAGAAGACGTAGTTTGGGTTTGTGGTGTGTCGCAATAACTTGGCTTTAATAGCAAATTATGTGGCAACAACATCGATAATACTAAAAACACACAGCAAACAGACCTTTGGTGTGTCCAAAAATATATATAAGAAAACTCAAAAATCTAAATACGAGAAAATTTATAATAATCTTAACTGATAAATAGAAGAGAAATACTAGAAGATATTTAGAAATTATCTCAATATCCCCGCTACATAATAAAAATCGTGTTACCTTTCTGTATTTCAAAGCTTCAATCTTTGGAACTATTGTTTGGTGGATAGTGTACATCGTGTCATTTGTCTAGGCTTTCTTCTTAACCGAGTTCGGTTGGGTTTATTTTCTCGGTTTATGTATTTAATTTGATTCATTCTCCTTTCAGTCGTTTGTTGGATATAGGGTACGTACGTAGACCCAAAGCTTTGTTATTTCTCATCGTGTCACTGTTTGGGCTTTCTTTTGAATTCCTTTCTTATCTCGTCACGCATTCTCAAACCTCACTCAAAACTAAAACAGATTCAGTCACCGTTATTCGCAAGACGATAGTTTTAATTCGGTGATCAAGGTTAGGATACAAGACGTCACCATCACTGATGCTGCAAATTAATTGGACAAGAGTCAAGACAATCAATCTTCGTGTTCATCATCTTCACCTTCAGAATCTGCAAAGAATAAGTTGAAAACAAATGGCTAAGACAGACCAAAATATTCCTATTATTTAGAACATCGCAAGAACATTACTAAGCAACAGTTGATTTAGATATGTATGGATCAATAAATCTATAAACAAAAAAAAAAAAAAAAAAAAATCAAANACGGACGTCTCTTGCGATTTTGCCTTTGGCACGGATTTGGCTGATAAGCACACGACAGATCAAGACCCACCAGTATATGTGAAGAATCAGTAAGCAATGGAGAAGTGTGTTGAAAACGTAGTACACTATAGTAGGCAGTCCAGTTTTCAGCGAATGCTTCTTGTCCCACTCCAGTTTCACCTTAATTGATTCGCAGCTGGATAAGTCCATATCATGCGCGGGTAGCAACCAAAAACATAAAGGTCCAATTACATTAATTGCATTATATTAAGTAAATTTCAGGGTTTTAGGTTTAGGGTATAGACCTGGTACTCCATAGGATCCATAAAGGGTAATAGATGAGTCGCAGAGCGGTCCACGACAGGAAAAATAGGAAGAAAGAGATACTAGTCATGGCTTCTGCGCCGCTGTATTTGCACATCTTGCCTATCTCTAGAAACACGTCGCTGATCTCGTGGAGAGCCAATATGACAGAACCAATACGAGCAAATCTAGTAAAGAAAGGATCAAAAGAGGAAGTGAAATTTAAAATTCTGGTGGAAGATTAGAAAATGTTAGTAGTTTTAAACTACTAGTTTATTCCAGGAGTACCTGAAAACGTAAGACAAGATGATGAGGAAGGAAGTTACTATGTGATGAACTAACATGACTTTGAAATCAGATCGTCTTGTTTCCCAAACGAACAAAGCAAAAAAGGAATATACATTCAACCCGCCGACAAACATATACATTCCCTTCATTTTCAACCTGTGAAAAAGCAGAGTAATATACTCAGAAGATAGGGTTTTCGGCATACTTGTAAGTTTCTTGCGTGTGACGTAACACATTTTGTTAAGCTTATTCTTGAATATTACTTTATCTTTTGGTCAGGCCATAGCTGGTCTCCTGGTCCTAACCAAAAGCATCTTGTGTCTTTAAACCATGGCTCCTTATAAGTGACATGGAGAGCAATTGCTTCGATAGAGAAAGAGCAGAGACATTTCCAAGCTGATTCTTTAAATTTCACTATCCTCTTTCTTCTCTCGTTTGAATCAGCACAGTTTACTCTAGGACATATCACCCTTCTAGCGACTCTCTGTGATGTGATAGTGAATCTCTCAGTTCGGTTCCTATTCCTCATGATAGATTTCTTGCTTCCCAAGCCATGATGAATACAAAGAGATGGAAAACAAACTGAAAGTAGTGGGTTACTTACCTCGAATACGGATCTGTCAAGGATCAAGCGAAGTAAAAGAAAGAAGGGAGCGAAGAAGATAAGGACCCAGAAATCAGAAGAAGCTGGGTAAGATTCTTGATCCCAATCCCAATTCAAGATTTTCAAATCCATCTAATCGAGAAGTGTTTGGCGCAACATCGTTCTGTGTGTGTTCATTTCTAGTTCTTCTTCTTCGTCTTCGTCAAAGTCAACCCCTAAATAGGGGGAAAGAAAAGAGTACCCACTTGGCTTTACTCTTACAAGAGAAATAGAGAAAAGGCTATTACGTGATTTTCCAAAGCCAGACATCACAAAAGAAGAGTTAACCGGGCACAACCTTTTTCAGGCCATCACGAACCGGATAAACCATTGGACCGAGATCGGTTAACCCACGCGCTTGAACTCGCAATCATAAGAAATATCTATATTGACTTCTTGATAGAATTCTTGGTATAACAAGGCAATTATATTTGGCCAGCGATGTCTCCAAGAGTTTATTTGTCCCGAGACTAATTATTCAATTTTAAAGCTTTAAAGAGTTGGTGAAATTGTTTTGTTTATTTATTGGATATCGGAAGTAAGTAGAAATAATATACTTTTTTTTTAAGGAATAAAAGAAAGATTGAGTTGGTTGGTGAAAATGGGTACAGCTGTGAGAGAGAGTACAACTACGTAAACAAAGAATGTCGGGTTGTGATTATTACTAACAAATTTACAAATATGATTTCGTCAGGAGGGAGCCGACATCTTCTCCTTTTCTCCTATCAAAATCTCTTTCTAATTGTTTTTACATTAAACCCACCAAGTTTGGCAACTTATGACATCACACATAGAGTGCCAATCTAACATGGCATTAAGAATTAGGAGTTGTCTTTAACCTGTCCTTAGTCCAACTCAACTGTTTTGTAATTTACTAATTTCTATCCTAAGACGCAAGAAATAGTCTTCTGCGATGTTTTCGTGGTTTAGAGTACTTGTTTTAGAAACATATAAGAAGAGTGGATTTGTTAATTAGTGACGTGGAAATGATGTGGCTGACGACAAGGCTATATTATTCAGAATCTTGAGAAATCCAAACGAGAAAGTTTAAGTTTTATTTCCCTAATCAAGTGTTTAACTTTTGAAAACCACCAAACCATAATGATTAGCAGAAAAAGAAGTTCCCAAAGAAGAATTATGTGTTTACGCATACCGAAATACATATATATGATCAAGGTCAGACGATTTATGTGTTTATGTTTACGTGTACAAAGACTATTGACAAATACTATTTGAAAAATATATATATTTTTAAATGTAAATGCGTACACGAAACATAAGTCGTCTGCGATGATTCATGATTTGTTAGGGACATGCATGAATGATGTGGCTGATGCTCACGGACATGTTTAAGAATTTATAAGAAATCTGCGATGATTCATGATCTGAGTTTCATTTTCTTAATAAATTTTGACTTTCAGAAAACATAATGGTTAGGAATAAGTTGGACAGAGAAATCTAGTGGAATGGACCATACGGTGAGATGTTAATCCTGTATGTAAGCATCCAGAACCAGAAGTGCAATTCAAATACATATACATGCGTTTGCGTTTACGCGTGGAAAAAATAATAAAAAAGATTCACATAAAAGGAATGCATTTCTGTGATCATTTAAAGAGAATTATATGTTTACGTTTAGCAATTGCAATTAATTTAACAAAATATTATTTGTAAGATGGTATAGACTATAGATTGTGGATCATCTGAAATAATGCACTTATATATTTATAAGAAGAAGTAGTAAACAACATGCAACCAAAGTCGCAAAGTATAAGAAACAAATGTATGAGTGAGAAGGGGCAGGCGAAGCAAGATTTTGGTGCTAAAGGACACATGACCTTCTCTAAGCCTTTTAGAAAACAACAGGAGACATGATTTTGTTCAACCAATCTATTATCCAATTCAAATTTTTTTCTTCTAGTGATTACAAGTTACCAACAACAAAATGAACCTTGTATCCTAAATATACGACGGATACAAATTATTCAAATTATAGCTAGTAATTTTAAGATGTTTGCGTCAAAAAAAAAAGAGAGTAAGGACTTAACAAGATTTAGAAAACCGTAAACTAATCACTTGTTATCAGTTGATTTAGAAATCTAACACCATAAACTTCACAACTAGTAGTCCAACATGCACAAAGAGGCAAGCACCCAATGTCCCGTCCTTTTACACACCGACTTGCCAACCAAAGTTATCAATTAGTTCAAGCCAGTGTCTGATGATGCTTTCAGAATCTGTGACATATCAAAATTTAAACCTACAAATAAATGAATCGGTGACAATAACAGTGACGTACAATGACATTCCACAGTCACACACACACGTAGGGCAATTGATAGAAAGAGACCCACATGAGAAAATCCAATGAGTCCAACTCCATTTTTTTCAGACATCAACGATTTGTACAAACTGTAATAAATCCTAACACACACATCTCTCCGAATTCGTGAGACCCACTGTAGTATACCACCCCTTTCAGAATTGTTTTTTCAACTTAATGAAACCAAACTGTCTTAAAGCCCAAAGCTAAATTACTTTGTTTAGCATTCATTACTCAAAAATGAGTCAAAGTCAAAACAAAACAACCCTTTTGTAATATGGACTATATATCCCACACACTTGAATTTGCTAGCTGTCACCAAGAGGGCCTCCATTGAAGAACATTTTAAGGTGACGCCAGAGAAACAGGAAACGCAATGAAGACAATTTATATTCAAACAACCCTTTTGTAATATGGACTCAATAAGTATTCTTTTGTGACAGTTGTTATACTCCTTTTTGTTTTGTCCTTATCTTAAGAGAAAAATTAAATGACAAATAAAATCCAGTTGGGTTTACCTTTCAATACAATGAGAGGGGAAGAAAAGGCTGCAACAATTTTAAAGACAGTAAGAGGATTGGAGGAGGAAGAAGAGTATTAAAGGAATGAAGAAGAGGAACAGCTCTTAACCTAATTAAGTAAATGCTTCTTTTATTCCTTCTAGTTTGTTGAGGTGGGTCTCTTCTGATTTCCACCTCAAAAGCTGATCTTTAATATTAAAGATAGCCTGTGATACATAAGAGAGAAGAGAGAGAGAGAGAAGAGAGTACAGAGAAGTTAAAACTCACCCAATTCATATGATTACTATCAATTAAGAAGGGCACAGAAAGGATAAGTTAAACTTATGAGCTCACTAATGACAGAGCTCAGAAGGACAATTCTTGTTTTGTGGGTATTGATGTGTCCTGACTCTAGACTAGATTACGGTTTGTTAGGAACCAATATATTTATTTAAGGAAAAGTTTATATAAATATGTACATTTAGTTATATTATAGAAAAAGAAGAGCATAGGCTTTTAATTCTATATGAGGGTGTACTTTATAATGAAGAAGGCACTAACCTTCCTTCCTTCCTTGATATATATCTGCAGTGGCTTTGTCTGGTAGTGCTTCAATTGAGTGAAAACAATGGTGCTAGGGTTGCCATGTGGTGAAACTTACTCCTTCTCTTCAATTATATGAGGCTTCTTATAGGCTCCGGCTTTTCCTGATACTTGGAAAAAAAAAACTTATATTTATTGATGATGGAAGAGCAAAGCCAAAGAGAGACAGAGACACAGAGCCTATATCAGAGAGTAAATTGGTGAAGTGGATTGAAGCAAACAAGGTACGTAACTAGAAAAAGCTAGTTATCTTTCTGTGAGCGTTTGTGTGTGCATCTATGCTAATCCTGAAACCTTGGTCTTGTTTTCTTCTTTGCGTTGCTCAAAGCCATGGAGTCTCCCAGGAACCATGGAGGCTCTGAGGAGGAGGAATACAGCAGTTGTGAGTCAGGGTGGACTATGTACATAGAAGATGCGTTTCATGGAAATGACCATTCTTCTGTTGTTGTCGATGATGATGATGACAATGATGATGAGTCGCAGGTAAAAGATGCTGATGATGGTTATGAGAATGATGGTGGTGATGAAGAGAGTGATGACTCGATGGCCTCTGATGCATCTTCGGGGCCTAGTAACCAGCTTCCAAAGAACATCATCAAACATGCAGCTAGGAAGAGTGGTTCTAAACAAGTCTACATTCAAAAACGCCAACACACAGAGAAAACATTTAGCAACGACGGAGAAAAATCAGAGCTCAAAGCTAAAACAAGAACAAGTGGAGCTAGTCGTGTTCAGAGTAGAGGCAAGGTGAGCAAAACCAAATAATGCTCATGAAGAATAAGAGAAAAGATGTGGTGGTTCACATAGAATCCAAATCCTGTAGTGAAGAGAGATGTTTCAGTTATCTTACCAGTCCTGTTGTTCGCCTTTAATAAGCCATGTGGAGGTAGTTGCATTGTTTTCATTTGCCGGAATATATCTTTTTTTTGTAGATGCTGTCCCAAATAAGTTTTCTGAACGGTTCTCCGTTGGAGCCCTGTTATGTTAGTGTATCCTGTTCTTCACAGACTCCCTTCTAATACAAAACAGAGCATATCTTGGTCTGCATGTTCAACACAGGAGCCATCAAGAGGATGATTCCGGGAAGAAGAACTGACATTTCCTGATTAATTCTCAACAGTAGCCAATTAATAACCAATTTTTTTGCATTGGAAAGCACAAATTATTTATGAAATACTAATCATCTTTTTTCCGAGAAAAAGAAACGCTCATGGTAGAGGACAAAACAGGAGTATCTAAGGTTACCAATATTGTTTCTATGATGTGTGGCCAAAGTAGCTAACAGCAGAGCTTTGCTTGCTAACAAAAAGTCCTGCTACTTTCAAGAGCTTCACATGATTTGTTAACAAAACAACAAACTGTAATCATTCAAAATCTGTCATTTTCAATTACTATAAACTGTTTGTAACCACTTCTTAAGAAACAATTTGCATATCAGGAAATGAATTATTAGAAAACACCAGAAATGAACCTGTTCTGATTTCTTTCCCACATTGTCACCACTGTAGAACCATTTATTACATCAAACACAAGTATTACCGATCAGAGAAAGTTAAACAAACATGGCATATTAACTATAACGAGAACAATAATAATTGCATTTATAATAGCTCAAGAAACAGTTTGGGAAACTGTGCTGGAAAATTATAGTTAAGAGAAATAACACAAAAGATAGAGACAAATCCTTACTTGACCAATTTTACTGATAGCTTTATCAGAACTTGATAGCTGATCCTGGAAAGCGACGAAAATGGTAAATATATCAGTTGAGCTCTAGATAATCATTCCAACGTATTAAGATTAACGAGGCATAATTAATGGTAACAGAAAAGAACAAAGGGACTTTAGCTGGCAACTTTCCAGAAGAGGAAGACCCTCACGTTGATGTTATTCTCAGGTCGCTTTCGACTTTGTATAAATCTCCAATCCATCATAATGCACGTAGGAGCAGTAAACAGATAGATGAAAATGAAAGATGGGGCGTCCCAACCTAATTACGTGACCCACAAAACGTGAGATACATGAGAGAATGTTGCTTGGTAAATGCATAGAACACTGAACTTGGTCTACCAATTTCACCTTCAGGAAGATTGAAGGACCAGACTAGTTCAACGATTAAAGGCGAAGAACCGAGCATTTGTGACAACAATAGCATGTGCACGTTCCACTCCTAGTTGACAACGACACCAAGAGAGATTAGTAAAAGCATTTGGACAACCAAAGAGAAGACAACACTGTCTTGGTACACCAAACAACCACCAATCATTATTGCTTTGCGAAACAGTACCTCGGCCTAACAGTACTATTACAAAATAAAACTAAGTTTAAAATCTTTCTGTCAAAAAAGTCATGTTTCAAGAAACCAGGTCAATAATTAATGATATTGAGGTTTCCAGGATCACAAGAGAAACTATCTGAAATCCAACCACTACATCAAACTAAGAGCATGGTAGTCACAGAGTTGTAGTGGTTAAAAACCAAATTTTCCAGTCCTAGCCTCTTTCAGTTAAAGATGTTAATGTTACATTTGAATTTGCCTCATTAACAGGCTTCCGATTTGAGTTTGATCGTTATGGGCTAGTACCAAGATCAAGTCCCCAGAATATAATTCTGACCACTTGAAAAGTTATGAGAATCACCAAATCATCATGAGACCTGGAAAGACAAGAAAATGGTAGATTTCAAACAGGATCGTTTCTCCCTTTCATTGTGCTACCACCTTCAATCTACGGTATCTCTCCTGAAGAAGACTTAAACGGTTTTATAGTCCTGTAGATGGGTTCTGCTGTCTGGGCATTTTCCCTGGGGTCGTCTACCAACAGCATGAACACTAGTGAGTTCAAAAACACAAAGGAGGTGGTTTTCACAGGTCTTTCATGTTCACTGTTAAAGTAACCAAAAGCAGAACATAAACATTACCAGCTGGTTACATGCTAAAGATATGAAAAAAGACGGTAGTAACAATGACCCTGAAGATCTGCATGTTCGAGAGTTAGAATAAGCTACAATGCATCAGCGTCTGATTAGCGAAGATCCCATGTATCTTTCTAGTTTCGGTGACTGTATATTGATGACAACAGCATAAAAACAAGCATAAGATCATATGATAGTTTCAAACAAAAAGCAGATTCGTCATCGATCAAAACCATTGTTCAAACTACCATATAAAACCACCTCTGAATAGGCGCAGATAGAGACGAGAAACAACAGCAACGGAAACTTAATTCACTATTAACAAAAAGAACACCATTATAGGAATGTCCTCATGGACTGGCTCTAGACGTGTATAGATGAGCAAGAAAGAACTGCTGGCCACATATTCACATGCGACAGATCTCAAAACTTGTTAACACACAAAACGGCCCAAGGACGATCACTAACAACTGCTTATTTGCAGCAGCCAGTGATCAAATCTAGATTAACCATAAGACTTATATCTAAAAGAACCTAGAAAATCCAGAACATGTACAAACCAACGAGGATCACTGAGAAGCAAAACTAACCAAAAGTATTGTAGTAATTAAGCATTTGCTCTCTTCATATTCTGACTTATTTTCAATCCACTAACTATATCCCCCCGCCAAAAGAGTGACTCTCAACTACCAAACGACAACAGTCTTTGACAACCACGAGTTTCTTCGTACTGATTTTAATCCGACTTTATTTTTATTCACTCGAAACAGCAAATAACAAGTAAAATCTAGCGAGGTTCTCAATCATCCACAGCCACACACACCTTTATCCCAATTCACGTAACCAAAAACACAAAATCATTCCTTTTAACTCTGTTTCTTTGTTTTGGTCATTGTTTTGACAAGAATCAGTGTATACCATGCTTCTCCGAGGCACAATCTCCACTCCACCGGCGACTCTCCGTTTAAGATCCACTATAAACCCTCAAAACGCAGTACCACCACAGTCATCCCAAGCTGCGTTTCCATCGACAACGAAACGACAGCCAGCGAGCTACTCAATCACCGACGAGGATCTCGAGTCGAAAGGCTTTCTCCTCCGTCGGACAGCGGATGGACTCAACTTAGATCACCTGAACTCCGTCTTCGTAGCAGTGGGGTTCCCACGGCGGGACACGGCGAAGATCGAGGTGGCCCTGCAGCACACCGACGCGATGCTCTGGTTGGAGTACGAGAAAACGCAGCGACCTGTGGCGTTCGCTAGAGCGACGGGAGACGGAGTGTTCAACGCAATCATATGGGACGTTGTGGTTGATCCGTCGTTCCAAAGCTTAGGACTTGGGAAGGCCGTTATGGAGCGGTTGATTGAGGATTTGCAGAGGAAAGGGATTTGTAACATTGCTCTGTATTCGGAGCCTCGAGTTCTCGGTTTTTACCGTCCGCTCGGGTTTGTCTCTGACCCGGATGGGATCCGAGGAATGGTTTTTATACGCAAACAGAGAAACAAGAAATGAACAAACTTTCTTGATAAAGTTCGTAGCTTTTTACACAGATTACAAACGAATGTCTCTCTTTAACTACAAACTGAAAGCAATGAGAAGCTTTTCCTCTCCTTCATAAAGGCTCAATCTTTGCTTTGTCTGTACTGAAAATAAGCAGAGAATTCGAAAAAGTTAGAATTTTTGTGACTGAATTGTTAAGCTAGAGAAAGTTTCGATTACTTGATTTGATGATCTAAGAAGTAGCTTTGGCGTGGTGGAAGAAGGCGACAGAGCAGAGGATGGAAGCGATGAGAGTAAAGAACCCTAATCCGATCATCAGAGAGATTCCGGCGAGAACTAGATCCATCGCCGTCTGCACGCTTATTATTCCCATCATTCTCTATACGATTAGATTGTTATGTTTGAGGGAATGATTACAGATAGTACTTTGAAGAAGAAGAAAAGCCTCTCGCTTTGACACGTTTTACGATATGACCAGAGCTTTATGACATTTAGCGTAGTTTCAGAACCCCTCGTGTTTATATTACACAGACATGTATATATACACGTGTAGTAGAGTTTCGAGATTACAATAAATGTGACGTTCTCATGTTATCTGGTGGTGTTTATGTATCTTCTAAAGTAGACGGTTTTTCTACGACTGATTATACCTACTTCCTTGGAAAGTGGCGTCGAGTTCTAGGCATTATTTGAGGAAATCTTGGTAATTTCGTGTCAGGGAACATGGAGGATGTAGCTGGAGAAGTAGGCAATGGTGGATTAATGATTGGTCTCGGTTTGATTTCTTTGATCTCAACGACAACAGCATCTGATGTCAGAAACGTTTTAGCCACTGATGCGGCGTGTTCCAAGCAACATCTCACAACCTGTGTTTTCAGTTATCAGACAAATTAAGGGTTGAATGAGAAGCTGAAACAGACATCAAAGTGACCTTTCAATACAGTGAATTAGTTTACCTTTGTCGGATCAATAATACCAGCCAACATCAGATCTTCATATTGATTCTTTGCAGCATTGTAACCGTACATGACGTTATCGCTTGATAAGACCTGCAGATTTCGGAATAAGTTATTGGAAGGTAAGGCTGGTTCCTGAGAGCTGAGATTATTAATACCTTTTCTATGACGACATTGCCATTTGTGCCTGCGTTTTTGGCTATAAGTCTTATGGGGTAGCTCAATGCTTTCTTGAATATTTCAGCTCCAATCTGCATTTTTAGTGTTGCCGGACAAAAAAGATCACATCTTTTGGGAGGTTAAAGAAGTGGAAATAGTTCGATTGTAATGATCCATTCTGTAGCCTACAAAGCAAGTACCTTCTGTTCTGTGTTGTCAAGGGTGTCTTTGATTCTGTCTACTTTAGAAGCCAGTCTCAAAAGGGCGCAACCACCGCCAACTACAATCCCTTCTTCGATAGCTGACTAAATTCTGAGAGATCAGGTTTCTTGGACTGACAATTTCTGAACCACAGGAATCGCATGTTTAGACTGAAGTTACCTTGGTTGCATTCAGGGCATCTTCAACCTTTAGCTGTTTATCCTTCAACTCAACTTGCGTTTGTGCACCAACCTAAGGCCTTTGATAGTCAGTTTAGTTGACAATCAGATTCTTTCGGTAACAATGGTTTACAAAAGTCACCTGGATTAATGCAATTCCACCGGATAATCTAGCTATCCTTTCATTGAGGATCTTCTTCTGGAAATTTTCCTCGGTGTTCTGCATTACACATAATGATCAAATGAAAAACATGAGCATCAAATATGGTGACTGCCTATGTTCCTGTCGAAGAATGCCACTTGGTTAGTGAAATGAGAAGACATGGATAATAGAAGGACCTGGACGAGTTCTTTAATCTGAGAAACCCTTTCTTCAACTGCTTTCTGTGTATCTCCATTAGTAACAATTAGTGTTGAATCCTTAGTTACAAGAATCCTTTTTGCTGTTCCTAATACCTCTTTTCCAGCCTTCTCTAAGCTCAGCCCCATCTCATCTCTGATCACGGTAGCTACACAGAGAAGAATAACCCCAATGATTCAGTACTAAGAACAAGAAAGAAAATAGGGAAGAAATATTCTCAAAGGCAAAAGTGAAATACTATGCCCTTGTGTGAAGATGAAGTCTGACTACCTCCAGTTAAGATTGCAAGATCATCCAAGCAATGGCTCTTGCGCTCACCAAAAGAGGGAGCTTTAATGGCTGCAGCCTTCAGGTTACCTTTTAGTTTGTTCCTAATTACAGGAGCAAGAGCGTCTTGCTCGATCTCCTCGGCAACTATAAGAATTGGATAGTCCTCTTTAACAGCAGAGTCCAATATCTTGAACATATCTTTCGGATTTGTTATTTTCTTATCAACCAAGAGCAGCTACAATAAAACAATATTGCAGGTATAATTTAAGCCACTGCACCTCCAAGACAATAAGAAAAACAAAATGAGAGGTTTTTGGTCCTGACCTTACAGTCATGGAACTCAACTTCTCTCTTCCTTCGGTCAGTGACAAAGTAAGGGGATAAATAACCTCGATTAAACTGCATTCCTTCCACAACCTCAAGATTGTTCACGAGGTACTTTCCTTTCTCTATTGTTACTACACCAGTCCTTCCTACTTGTTGAAAAGCATTGGCAATCATATTTCCCACTTCGTAGTCATTCCCGGCACTAACTGCTGCAACATCAGCAAGCTCATGATCCTCAATCTGCAAACATGTGATTCACTATTTGCTCTATCAAAGGCTATATAGCTAATTAACTTCATTCTCATGAGTACTCTCAAGGGTTGGATCTTTCACCTCTCTGGACATTGACTTGAGCTCTAAAACAAGAGCTTTTGCGGTTTTCTCAATACCACGGGTAATTTGGATTGGATTTGTTCCAGCAGAAACCACCTGAAGAGAAGGCATGAGATCGATGGTTCACAAGGAAAACCTTATATGGTCACGCCTTATCCAATTTGGTCATAAATCGGAATCTGTACCTTAATACCTTCAGTAATAAGGCCATGAGCAAGCACTATGGATGTAGTAGAGCCATCACCCGCAAGGTCATTAGTCTTAGCACCAGCTTGCCTCACAAGTTTCACTCCAACATTCTCTAACGGGTCCTCCAATTCAATCTACACCACACAATGGGAGCTGATTTATGGTTTTGACATTTCATCAAGCATCAGAAGCGTGTGTGGATATAAAAGGTAGAAATCAAAATAACCTCTTTGAGAACAGTTTCACCGTCATTGACGATCCTGGGAGGTCCGTACTTGTTCTGCAACACCACGTTGCGTCCCTTTGGACCCAATGTCACGCCCAGTAGCTTGGCCACCATATCTGCACCTGCCTGCACCAAACTTCACCACCATTTTCCAAGAATAAAACAAATATTCTCGACAATTACCTGAAAGAATAACGAGAAAAAGCGCAAAAACCTGAAGCTTCTTGGTGACAGAGCCATCACGGTTAAAGTGAACCTCTTTTGCAGCGGCTCTTGCTCTCAGAACGAAATTGGAAGACGAAGAGTGCGAAGATGAAGACTTTTTGCGAAAATTCCGATCAGCGAGAGGCAGTGCAGAGAGTGAGGAAGCCATTGCCGTTAAAAGGAGCAATGGACAACAAGAAGGAACTATCAGCTTCTTGTGAGTGAGCAAAAGATATAAGGTGGGAAAAAGATGTCATTATATCATCTCTTCGTATAGTTTTGGCACTGGGCCTTGTTCTTTTACGTGTCAAATATTGTTGGGCCGAGACTAATTTCCAGAGGGTCTTGAAAATTGGTCTTTTTCCATAATCACTATCAAAAAACGTTACAAGGTGATCATTTCTTGATAATTTTGAAGACAGTCAGATAGGATAGCTGGAGGTCCTGAGGAATACATATCTGTCTCGACATTGTGTACGAATGTAGGTTTTTATTCACTTGCCCAGCTTGGTTAATGTCGTGTTTAGAGGGTGACAAAGCACCGGTGGAGTAAAGAGTACCATAGATCTTCGTGTTTTGACAACAGTGTCATACAATGATCGCTATGTTTTCTTCAACTGTCAGTCTCTCAATCATGCAGTGATTAGGCTCTAAAAGGCACATGAAAGATTCAAACTAGTTTGGTTGTCATCCCATTTTAGGTTAAATTTAATATAGTCATTTCAATTTCTCAGAGGTTTTCCAATTCAAACACGAATCTTTCTTCCTTGTTTCCTAGTCAAGAATCAACTCAGAATGCTTAATATGGTCATGAACAAAAGGACGAAAGTTCATATCCCACCATGCTCGTGTAATCTGAAGCTTAAATCAGCTTAAACAGACTATGATTTTCTTAGTCAATCATGTCCAGGTTCAATAGTACACTTCAATCAAATAAAGATCGATCTATAAATCGCAAAACTCCAACTAACTCAAAGCTCCAATAGTCAAGGAAAGACAAATCGGATGTTTTAATAATCTCTATTATAACATGTCAAAAACAAAACAGATTGAGAAGAGAAAGCAGAGCAATTCAGAGAACTTTGAAGGTATAAAAATATGATCCACATGAATTTTGATTTCAGAGGCAATTTTTATTTCTCATCATCAATGCTCTGCTTCTTTCCAATAAGCAGTAAACAAAACCATAAACATTCAACTCAATGCAATGAATTATAAACTAGCACAGCAAAGATATCCAAATATCTATTGGCCAATACGCATTTTCCGGGAAGTTCAACTATTGAACATCCGAAACACACAAAGAAAGCGCAAGTGCCAATATATTGCACCAATTTGAGTACCCTTTTCTCGAATTGTTCCTTGCATCTATATACTCAAAGATGCAAGGGGCTATCCGGTGCTGAGATACTACCCCAAACCCCAAGTAACAAAATAAAAATCCAAACTTTCTTCACATAAAAGACAAATCAACTAAATCAACAAACTTTGCTCTACGATCCTAGTCCTATCTAGTAAAGAAAGACACCACAAATCGATACCTGATTTTTGACTAATCAGAAACTTTGTTTAGAATGAAATCGGCTGTGTGGATCAAGGACTCACGGGAAGCTTTTTATAAACAACAACTGGGTAGGTTAATAAGTCGGAACCGGGTCGGTTTTTTTTTTATTTTAAATCCATACACTTAAATAACACTCGGCCCATTAACGTTTTGTTTTAAACCCACTCCCAAAATTTTTACGCTTTAAAATTTGCATGGAGAATGTTTTCATAAGCTACGAAATAGTGTGGTGTTGGTACTTGTAGAAAGTTTCTATCAACTTAAATCATTTTTTATTCACTGTATACATGTTTTCCATTTCTTTAATTCAAGTTAATAATTTGGCATGCTTGTTTGTTTCTTTAGTTTGTCGATCAGCCTGATCTTCTAAGATATTTATCAATTCTAAATCTAACTAATGGAATTTGATCGTCTGTACTAACTACTAACTCTCAGTTCTCCTCTCTTTTAACAAGCTAAAAAAAAGTCCTTTGTTCAATGACTGCGTCAGGTTTTTCTAACAGTTCTGCATATTAAGCATTTTGTTGTGAAACTCTGAGATGCGCATGATTAATGTAATTAGTTAAACAATGTAGAGCAGAGAGTATGTATTTTCCAATACTAAACTGATTCAATAAAAATTATTGAGTTTATTCAATAACTACATATGGACGACAAGAACATTGATGGTCTTTTGTAACGTATGACAACATCAGAGCAGCGATCAAAAGATTCAAAAGACAAAAATACAGAAGCATAGAATTAAATAGAACGATATATAAGGTTTTATTCCATCATGAATACGATGATTATCAGTTAACGAAAACATTTTTTATATTAAATTTCAGTCACCATGTATATTTTTGTTTAGTATATTGGAGGAGGGGGAGAGCTATAGCTATAGCTTGGAGGTGGCGATGGAGACCTGTAAACATAAGGAGAAGGTGGTGGAGAGTTATAAACGTAAGGAGAAGGTGGTGGGGATTTGTAAACATATGGAGATGGTGGTGGAGAGTTGTAGACGTATGAAGGAGGAGGGGGAGATTTGTAGACATAAAAAGGAGGAGGTGGCGAGCTATAGACGTATGGAGGAGGTGGTGGTGACTTGTAAACATATAGAGGAGGTGGTGGAGAGCTGTAGACGTATGGAGGAGGTGGTGGCGACTTGTAAACATATGGAGGAAGTGGTGGAGAGCTGAAAACGTATGGAGGAGGTGGTGGCGACTTGTATACATATGGGGGAGGTGGTGGAGAACTATAAACGTATGGAGGAGGTGGTGGGGACTTGTAAACATATGGAGGAGGTGGTGGAGAGCTGTAAATGTATGGAGGAGGTGGTGGGGACTTGTAAACATATGGAGGAGGTGGTGGAGCGCTGTAAACGTATGGAGGAGGTGGTGGCGACTTGTATACATATGGAGGAGGTGGTGGAGAGCTGTAAATGTATGGAGGAGGTGGTGGCGACTTGTAAACATATGGAGGTGGTGGTGGAGAGTTGTAAACGTATGGAGGAGGTGGTGGCGACTTGTATACATATGGAGGTGGTGGTGGTGATTTGTAAATGTATGGAGGAGGTGGTGGAGAGCTGTAAATGTATGGAGGAGGTGGTGACGACTTGTAAACATACGGCGGAGGTGGGGGAGAACTGTAAACGTATGGAGGTGGTGGTGGGGAGTTGTAAACGTAAAGAGGAGGTGGTGGGGAGGTGTAGACATATGGAGGAGACGGTGAAGGACTATATACGTATGGAGGTGGTTGAGGAGATTTGTAAACATATGGTGGAGGGGAGTTATAAATATATGGTGGTGGAGAATACGTGTACTGAGCACTTGTATGACAAGCAATGGCATACAAGGCTAAGGCCAACATTATTAGAGATGACCAATTTTTAGGATTGGCCATATTGAGTGAACTTTTGTGCTTTTGTCTCTTGTATCTGCTTCCTTAGTCTGATTTTTACTTTTCAAATTTATTGTTGAATAGATTGTGATAGAGAAGATGCACTATATATAGTATACGCAGTACGACAACAAGTATGTTTGCTTATTGAGGTCGTTTATGAAAGTTTCTTAAGAGCAATAGTGTTTTACTGTTATATTGTTTAACGATCTAAATCAGATTCAAAACTTGTCCAAAGAAAAAGAAAATAAGAATATGTTTTTGGCAACTACCCTTTATTGCATATTTGAATATGCATACTTTGATTTTTAAACACAAGTCTTTCCTAATTTTTCTTATTTTATTTCTTGTTGTTTTTAATTGTGTTTGATAAAAACATAAATGACAGAAAACGGAGGAATTTTACTATATTCATCATTACTTAACTTAAAAAATATAAGGTTAACAAGTCAGCTTTGTTTCAAAATATGGATGTTGTAATTGTAAAACATATAATTGATATTGACACATTTGAAATCTACACGTTATGATGGGGTCAGATTCATTATTCAATAAAACATTAACCCATATAAGTGTGTGATTATTTGAAACACAAGTAGCAGCATAATCGAAGAATTTTTTAACTTACCGTAATTGAAGAATTCATGGTCCAAAATCTAATATAACCTCTCAATGCAAATTCTGAAAATACCGATACGTCAAATGTAATGATCTTATATTCCTATTAGTGGCCTTATCGTCCATTAAATTAAGAATAGCAAAACAGAATCCACGCATAAATTTTCCATAACATTTTTTTTTACTTGTATTGTCAAGTTAAAAGTGTAATTGAGTAATTTTAGAACAGGTGAATGACCCAATATAAAAAAAAATATATATATATATTGGATTTAAACGTGTGGGTAGATTCTAGCCTACTTTCATTATGTGGTAGATTTTAACGTGACGAAAGATAATATTTTTCCTCGTATTATTCTGAACCAATTTCCAGCCCTTCTATGTTTCATTAAAAAACAAAACCCTCGTATTTTGATCTCAAAAACCACGTAGCCTGTGTGTGTCTTTTGTTTAGTAGTGCCCATTAGGAGATATCTCTGTGGCATCGCGAGATTTTACTACTTAATGGTTATAGTCTTCTAGTACTACCTTTACCTTGCTTTCGTAACAACGTTTCCAATATTTTCACAGCCTTGAAGTCAATTATCAAACCAAAATAGTAAATGCATATGAAAACCGAGCACATTGACGTGACTAGTGATATACTTATAAAAACGTTGTATCATGCAATAATTAGTGGCTCAATAACTTATAAGAAATATTTATTACATGTTGGTTTTGCTCGATGTACCGACAATAAGATAGAAAACTCTAAAAATCAATAAGCAGGCATAATAGAACGATTCTTAAATGACATGGAGTTTACATTGACAACTTCAAAGTTTAAACCAAAACGTTTCCTCTGTCATGTTTTCCCAGTTTTTTCCAATTGCTTGTTTTAAAGGATAAATAAATTTTATATAGAATGTATAAATAAATTTTGTGATCCATAACTGTCTTCTTAAATTTTCAAGCAAGTTGTTGTGGTTTGAAATCTGAAGATATTATTTAGAAAGTGGTAAAAAAAGAAAGATATTATCTAGAGAGAAAAGAACTAACACATCTTAGAAGAGCTAGCGAAGCATATTATATTGTGAAACGTTGTTTTCTAACGTAAAGCAAAAAAATTTGCAAGGTTATTTATAAGAAAAACTATACATATGCGTGTGTACATGTTATGCCTCTTCTCTTGTCATGCGTACATATGATGTTTGTTAAATCATAAATTGTATAAACTTGCCATAACTTGAAATGAAAACTTTTTTTTTTTCAAATTAACTACAATAATAAGGAAAGGTTATGCTCCTTAGCATCTAACGCTACACTAAGTGACGTTGAGTTTAGATTGACAATTTCAAAGTCTAACCATCCGAAATTGGAATTTGGTAAAGGGTAGCTACCAAAGACTTCTTCCTAATTTTTACCTTATTAATTTGACTTATTAAACAATTTACCCCTATTGAACTAAGAAACATTAATAACCTTTAATAAACAATCATACGAGTTGCAATGATGAACTGCTATATAAACCGCTTGTTTGTTATTACAACATATTCCAAAAATAAATTGGTTAGAGAGTCTTTTAGACTAACAAAGAGTAGAACAGTTAATTTTGTAGACATGGCCAATCCTAATTGGCCATCTCTACTTATGTTGGTCTTGGCTTTGTATGCCATCGTTAATCATACAAGTGCACAATATTCTCCACCATCACCAACACCGTATGCTTATAGTTTTCCACCGCTTCCACCGTACGTTTATAAAAGTCCTCCTCCTCCACCGTATGTCTACAGCTCACCACCACCTCCTCCCTATATTTACAAATCTCCACCACCACCTCCCTACATATATAGTTCTCCACCCCCACCTCCATATGTATACAAGTCTCCTCCACCACCTCCGTATGTCTACAGCTCGCCACCGCCTCCTCCCTATGTTTATAAATCTCCTCCATCACCTCCCTATGTATATAGTTCACCACCTCCACCACCATATATTTACAAGTCTCCTCCACCACCTCCCTACATTTACAATTCTCCACCACCACCACCATACGTTTATAAATCTCCTCCACCACCTCCTTACGTCTATAGTTCACCACCTCCACCGCCATATGTTTACAAGTCTCCTCCACCACCTCCCTACGTTTACAAATCTCCACCACCACCACCTCCATATGTCTATAAATCTCCTCCACCACCTCCTTATGTCTATAACTCTCCACCACCTCCTCCTTATGTTTACAAGTCTCCTCCACCACCTCCCTATATTTATAACTCACCACCACCACCTCCTTATGTTTACAAGTCTCCTCCACCGCCTCCTTACGTCTATACCTCTCCACCGCCTCCTCCATATGTTTACAAGTCTCCACCACCTCCTCCATATGTTTATAGTTCCCCACCACCACCTCCATATATCTATAAATCACCTCCACCACCTCCTCCTTATGTTTACAAGTCTCCTCCACCACCTCCTTACGTCTATAACTCTCCACCACCACCTCCATATGTCTACAACTCTCCACCACCTCCTCCATATGTTTACAAATCTCCTCCACCACCTCCTCCATATGTTTACAGTTCTCCACCACCACCACCGTATGTATATAAATCTCCTCCACCACCTCCTTATGTCTACAGTTCGCCACCACCTCCTCCACCACCTCCCTATGTCTACAGCTCTCCACCACCACCTCCTTATGTTTACAAGTCTCCTCCCCCACCTACTTACGTGTATAGTTCTCCTCCACCACCATCTTACCTCTACAAATCTCCACCACCTCCAAACTATAGTTATAGCTATAGCTCACCCCCTCCACCAATATACTAACCATATATACACGATGAAGTGAGTTTCAAAACGAAGATTGTACTTAATAAGTTACGACCATGGTAACCACGGTTTAAGAAGATTTCGCTTTTGGGACTTCAATATAGAAGATATGTACTTTCGTTTCTACTTGTAGATCATGTGCACTTTGACTTTGGGTTGTTGCTTTTGACGTTGTTTTCCCTACTAAAAGACCAATGTTTTGCTTTCAATTTATTAATAAACTCAATTTTTTTAATGAATGGGGTAATTTTTTTTTTTTTGGTCGTCGTGAATGGGGTAAATATATTCGTTAATATCTTTACGAATTGTTCAGTAAGTCATGTGAAATTGATCATCTGAAATTAGTAGGTCAATTAACCGGCAGACCTAAAGAGGTTTGAAGTTAAATTTGGCCAGATCCTGAATTTAAACATCAACTATGTAGAGAGAATTAAAGATCTGGCCGAGTAGACTAATATATATGTATTATGTATATGAATGAAACTGAAACGTGGAAGCTTATTAGTATAAAAACTTGTTATCGTTGTGTTCATATATTGTAAAGGTCAATGTGAGGACTGATTGATTCAGATTAAATAGTTTCCCAATTTTGTATTTTTTAATGGACATGTATATATATCCCTATATATATATATATTTTTTTTTTATTTTTTTTTGTTACTATTAATAGTTTTAAGCCGCGAATGGTGATGGTGCGGGGGTGGGGCAAGAAAGATGCGAGACGGTCCGTCTCACACCATCACCGTCGAAATCCTTAATGTTCGGGACGACAGCATAGTCCTAGACCTTTTCAGTTCAATCTTATGAAATGGGCGAAACCATTCCTTTATTCATCAAATGGGCCAATACATTCTGAGATTTAAATCATCATAGAATAACAAAGATAAATCTCATCGGCCTTTGAAGAGACTGTCATTAAGCAAAATTCCAAATTCCAATGAATAAAAATGTTAAGAAACTATAACTGTGAATTCGCTTTTTGATCAAAAAGAACGAGTAGTCATAGCCTATGATCATTACTATAGATACTGAATAAGCTTTTTACAGAAGTTGCATCATCAGTTTGACGAGGATTGTATAGCTTATTCCAGCAAGAGTTATGAAGATTAAAATAACATTCCCGCAAAGGTAAAAACCTACACAAAATATCTTAACTCAAGTGGAATAACCTTCTTGAGTATTTTGCATAACGCAGAAAACGAACATGCAAAAAGTTAACAGCTTATTAGGCACATAGAACACATAGCAGCGCCCCCATTGCCAACAGGCCCCCAACACCCATCATAGACGTCGCATACGCAGCAGACGAATCTTTTTCCCATTAAACAAAATATTCGTTTTCCAGCTTTTTTTTTACAAAGGCGATTAGGTAAACTTTTGATTCTTGACTGAACCATGCTTTTCATCTGTCGTAATTCAATATACATCTTTATATAGGGTATTTACTGGCATAATTTGACATTATTTTTTCCCACTTCAACAACAACATGTTTTCTGAAACAACGGTAGTTATGCGGTTGTAACAGTGTCGAAGTTATACTAATTTTTTGCCAAAAAAAAAAGAAGTTATACTAATTAAAGTTTATGATTCTATTTTTATCATAATCAGTAGTAGTTTAGGTTCAATCATCTCAATCAAGAAGCCTAGTATATCATGTATTCAACGAAGGAAATTCCCAGTTAAAAGGTACATTAATATCCAATATATCTTTTTAAAAATTCATGGATTTAATAAGATATCTCAAAAACGAATCCTGACTGGTGTGATCTGATCCAAGATTTTTCTTATACTAATTTATATTCTTTTACAAGACGTAAATATTTTAAGCATACATATGATATATGTATAAGCATGAATGCAAACTACTACTGATTATGATATTATACCATTTGTAACGATATTTAGATAAAATATTGTGTAGACTTTATATTATCTCCCACGTTGGCACTTTCACCCTCAGTCTTTCTTTTCATTGCAGCGGAAACAGGGAAAAGGGGGTATTGTCTGAAGCCAAAGACCAAGTTCAGACAAAAGCGTTTGGTAAGAAAAATTCAAAATTTAGGAAAAAGATTAGTAATTTGTACAGAGAAAAGTGGCACGGAATCTCTGTCTCTTTCATCTGACGCTCTCACTTGGAATAATGATTCTCTTTTCTCTGAATTGAGTTAGTGTTGGAACTTATTAAAAGCAAGCTGCTTTTTCTACTTCCGTTGACTGATTCCACTCCTCCTTTCTCTTAACTTTCTCTACTTTGCTCGTGTGCAAGATGAGTTTCGTATGATCCAACCGGGTGAATTTCAGTTGTACTAAAGTTGGGGGCTTTAAAGGCAAATGGACACGAGTGACAAAGACGAGAATGGTGTCCATTCGGTTCCGGATTGGAGGATCTCTGGCTCTAATCATCCAGAGGAGAATCCAATGCCGATTTATCACTCATCTCCTTCTCAGATGATGGATTCATCCAGACAGAACCTTTGGCATGATGGCAGCGGTTTCAATGTCCACACCGGAGCAGGCACATCCAATGTAATGCCTTCGTTTAGAGGTAATATTGAGAGACCTCTTGAAATGGGTTGGAGCATGGCTCAGTTCCCTGCTGATTCAGGATTCACAGACCGTGCTGCAAAGTTTTCATTATTCGGTTGTGGGAGTTTTAGTGAGATGATGATGAGCCAACAATCTCTTGGAGGTCCAGAATCTGTTGGGATGTTTCTTCAAGATACAGAAATTGCAAGTGGTTCCAAACTAGGTGATGGTGAATCTCTTAAGGATGCATCTATGGTTGTGAAAGACAGATCCAATGGATCGAGTAATGTTTCAGAGGATTCTCATTCTAGTGGAGGTAATGGTAAGAAGAGGAAAAGGATTGAGAAGGTGAAGATTTGCAGTGCTCTCTCTTTTGTGCTTTTTGTTGTTACGCCTTCTGTACGCTTATAATGTTTCTGTTGGTAGGTTTCTGAAGCTGATCAATCACGTCGATCTCAAGAAGATAAGAAGCAGAAGGATGAGCAAAGCCCAAATTCAAATGCTAACAAGACAAACAGTGGGAAACAAGCTTCTGACCCTTTAAAGGATGGGTATCTTCACATGAGAGCACGAAGAGGCCAGGCAACAAATAGCCACAGTCTTGCAGAACGAGTAAGAACTATACTTTTTGAAGTTGAATAGAAGCAAATCTCTTCTGTTCTCGTTTAGCTGTGGTATTGATTTGGTTGAAGTTCTTATTATAGGTAAGGAGAGAGAAAATCAGCGAAAGGATGAAGTTTTTGCAAGATCTTGTACCGGGTTGCGACAAGGTTAGTCCTTTTGGTTTTAGTAGTTGATGCCTACATACCTATAGAAGAAAAAAAGCTAAAGCTGTTCATATAATGGGGATTTGGATTTTGTTGTGTAGGTGACTGGGAAGGCAGTTATGCTCGACGAAATCATTAACTATGTGCAATCACTTCAATGCCAGATCGAGGTATAACTTTGTTTCCTCTTGTTATTTCATATTTTCATAGTTTTGGTTCTTGTTTAGTTCTTGGCACATCACTTGGTTAGCAATCTCACTTTGTGGTAGTAATCTCTTCCATTTATTTTGCAGTTTTTATCTATGAAGCTTTCGACCGTGAATCCTCTCCATGACTTTAACCTCGAAAGCCTCATTGCGAAAGATGTAGATATTTTGGGAACCAACTTGTCCTTTTTATCATTTGAAGAAGGTTGCTTTCATGGTTACATATGATGCTGATTTCTTTTATTTCAAGCAGGCCCTTCAATCATCTGCACCGACATTTCCTCAAAGCCTGTCGATGCTTTATCCTCCTCTATCATATCTCTCTCAAACAGGACTCATGCAGCCGAACCTTTCCTCAATGTCTCCGTTGAATGGAGGATTAAAACGGCAGGTACATATTTGGTTGCGCGTTATACTCGTTAACAATAAACATATCTTTGCAGAACCAATTCTTTCTCTTGCATTGATCTGATCTTGTTAGTGAGTTTTGAACAGGAAACACATGGATACGAAAGTGATCATCACAACGTTGTCCACATGAATCATGGATCTGGCACCGCACCTAATCATGAAGACGTAACAGGTGAAAGTAAAAGCCCGATATTTTTCTGTCTGCAGTTACTTAGAGTCTCAGATGTTTTAAAACCGCTAAATCTTTTCATGTTTATCCTCATCTTACAGCCAACTCGAAGGTGGAGCCATAGATTTTTCTTCTTCACTTTTGTACTCAGCTTTGGCAGCTGTAATAACATGTGCTGTGATCAAGAATTTCATTAGCTTTGCACAAGCAAAGTGAAAACGGAACAGACAAGGAAGCAGCTCTTGATCTTTGTAATCTGTTCAGCTGCGGAGAAAGAGTCAAGAGTAAGAAGGAACGGCTTTGTGTAATGGAGAGACACATATGTTATTAGGTCACTGCCACGAGACTACTGTTGTCTTCTTTCTTTTCTTTTTTGTACATATAACCGATGTAGGGAAGAGAAAATGTTGATGTATTCCCAACATTGTGCGGTATTTGAAAATACATTAATATATTGCTGCCGCGATGCCAGTTGTGTTGATAAGTTGTCTTATGATAGTCGGATTTCCTTGAAATGCAAAGCAAAGTCTGGTATTTTCTCTACTAGTCCTCTTGACTAATGTCCAACAAATTCACAAAGCTAACACTTGTTCCGATTTGTCCGTTTCCATTCTCTTTCTTGTTTCCCAAAATCTTGCTTTTGTAATACAATGCAACCTATGCAACTGTCGATACTTTCTAGATATCCGCAAGAGCAAGATATGGGCTGCTTTGTAATCCTCTATCATTTTCATTTTCATCGAACTCGAACCCTCTACACAAACCACTTCAAGATCACTACTCTTTCGCCTCTCCTTAACCAAAATGAAAGAGAGCACTCTCTAGTACCATTGGAAGTTCTCACAATTTTCAAAAGGATCAAGATATGCTATGTACTTTAGCTCTTATTCAGACAAAGGGATTGGATTGATGCCTAGACAAGCATAAGACAAATCAATCGAACTACGCAACCAAATCTTTCAAACACCATACAAGATTCTAATAACAAGAATCTCAGTTTGATGGACGGTCGACACAGGAAGCTAGATGTGCTATGCTCGCTAACATCAACAACATGAGCTTGAATGAAGCAAATCATTAACGTTTATAGGTGGAGCGAGAAATATGGACAAGAGCAATGGAAGGATGATGTGCAAAATGAGCCTCGTCGAAGGTACCGTTTACGAACATGTGAAGATGCACAAAAACGTAGATGATGATATGAAACAAAGCTCTTTTTTATCCCTTTTCTTTTTCTAATCTACAAGTGATTCATATAAACATAAAGAGAGTGTAATACAGGCTTTAAACGGACAGCAGAAAGGAAACCAACGAGGTCCTAAGGGTTTAAGAAGTTAAAAAAATGAAAAAAAGAAATTAAAAGACGTGACTAAATTCTCTTCATCTCTCAAGTCTCCTCCACACTAAAAGCTGAAATCAACGAATATTTACACTAAATCCATACCACATCCCTTCTTGACCTTCTTTTCCCACCAGTCCAGTCTAAGCAAAGCCCTTCGAAACACGACTCTACACGATCCTTTATTCTTGTTCTTCGTCTTCTTCTGCAGTCTCTCACATCTCAAAACTGGCACGAAGTTCCCATCCTCTGCCTCAGATTCTGTCCTAAAGTTATGGCCTTGCGCTTTGCAAATGCAGGATAAAGCAGCTCTTGATACTTCTCCAGGAAAATCGTCCACTCCTCTTCACTCATATCCGACAGCTTCACAAAGCTTGTACTTGCTGGGATCTGTTCGTCTGCACTCCTGTGCCCAGATGATGCATATGCGCTCTCTGCTCTCGCTCCTGGGTGTTTCTGGTACTTCTGGCTCTTCTCACCAAGAAGAGTGCTTTTGAGAGACACCGAAAGCTTGGTAACCGCCGGCATTTTCTCTACATTAGCTCTCTCATTCCCTTCCTTCTCTCTGTCTACTTCTTCTTCTTCTTCTTCATCTTCTTCCTCTCTTGTTTCTTCGACCTTCGCCAGATGACTACGAGCGTTTCCAAGAGTAAATCCGAGTGGGAATGCTGGTTTATCCAGCATCGGTTCCTCACAATCTAAATCGAACTGGAACTCAACATCACAGCCCAAGTCTGATCTTGGGGACTCGGCTTCCTTCTCTCCTATCAAACTCATAGCCTCAAGACAGACCACTTCAATCTCACTAGGCTCCTCGTCTCCAGGTCGAACCTCTCGAGTCATCATCTCACCAATTTCAGCCAAACATAGGCCATACGCAGCAGCTTCCTTGAGTAAAATCGTGCAGAGAACTAGAACACGGAGACTGGCCTCTCGTACCATTGGAAGCTCCCTTCGCAGCATCTCACAATCTTCAAAAGGATCAAGATTTGCTATGTATTTCAGCTCGTCTTCAGAGAATGGGATCGATGCCTGTGGCCAATGAATCCACTCGAAGTAAGGGTCCTCCATAGTTTCGGGCAAGCTAAGACCGTGATCGATCGGAATAAGCTCCACTTGGCCAAACATTCCAACACCATCCAGCTTCCTAACCAGAAGGTTTCCTGAGTGCCTGTCTGTATTTAAGATTCGGATGTCAAGAATCCCTATACGGTGCACGGCTGAAACAGGGAAGCTGGATGTTCCGTGCTCGCTAGCATCATAATCATGAGATACGAACGACTGCAAGGAAGCAATCTTGCTAACCAACATCTTCTCCATATGCTTGCTCGCCTTAACTCCATTGTTGACATTGAATATCGAGTGAGAAATCTTCACCAGAGCAGTGGGAGGCACCTTTGCAAAACTATCCTTGTCAAGGAGATAAGCCGCGACTTCTCTGTAGCCTGTTTCCCCAACCCGCACAGAACGTTTCAATCCAGGTTGGCCAAGCGCCTTACCAACAAAACCTTTCGGGTTGTTAGGTGCAAAAGGCTCTTCATCAGTTGGTTTAACAATTGCGACACTCTCACCACGGCTGTTCTTAAAGTAGTAGGCCCCTCCAAGCCCACTATGGACAGCAACTGGATCAATGCCCTTCTTCAATGCCTTTGTAATATCTTTCGCCATTTGCCTCACAAATGAGGAACAAACCGAATTCCCAAGAATTTCAATAGAACCGCTCTCGTCTCTATGCTGCTGAAGATCAGCCCTCATCGGGGAGAGACACGGAGTCGAAGAACTCCGATGAAAATTGTTCCGAGTTAGAAGGAGTGGAGAATCATTCCTAACAGCTGTAAGATCATTCTTAAGCACCAAATCACCAAAGGTCAGCGAGCTTTCGTCAGTGGGAAAATTAAGAGCAACCTGCAACTTCCTTTTCACAGTGTGCGCATTATCACTACGATCCAGCTCCAATCCCAGTACACAACCAGTCTCTGTTTGGACAAAAACACGCCTACGACCCACAGGAGACTTCATACCTATCTTGTTAAACTCATGGAATTCCCCAGTCAGGGGGCTCTTCAAAAGCGCAACTGCCATTTGTGTCTGAATAGGACTGTCGAGCTTACGTGACATGAGTGTGGAAAGTCACAGCCTTTTTATTGCGAAAGATGGCTGCAGAAGATTATTTCCTTCCTTCCTCCTCCTCCTACGACAGGTTGCTGAATCCAAGACCAATAAAAGAGCAGTAACAAAAGACCATCAACCAAACCCAATCCTCGAACTAAACAATGAATCAGACCCCACGACGAGCTTCCATAGTTAAAAGTCCGAATAATAGAAAGATACCAACAATCTGCAAATAAAAATCAAAACTTTAAAGCCTTGGCATGGAGAAATCATCTAAAACTACCAAACGGAAGTAACGGAAACAAATTTTGGTGTATCTTCAACAGTCAACACAACATTAAATTGCAAAAAAAAAGGGAACCGTATTAGACAAAAACGGTATAGTAAATGTCATCGAAACCGTGTGTGTGTGCAAAAAACGTAATCACAAACATAAATGATAAGAAATCTAACATCCGATCCGAGGTTAATGCTATTAAGCATGCTTGCTCTTAAGTTAAAAACGCAACCTTTGTGAATCTAAGAGCATATAAATCAAATCAAATAAATAACCACAAGAGCGATTTAGAAACGCGTCAAAGTATCCATCTTTTTTGTTGGACAAGACAATCTACAGAGAAGAAAGTATGGAAGCGAAGAGGAAGAAGACTCTCACCGGCGAGGGAAATAAATGCGGAGAGCAACAAAAGAACACGGTAACGGGGTGGTAATGAGCTAGATGTAAACAGCCAACCGAGAGAATGGAGCTCGAAAACGAATACAGTAGAGAGGTTGAAACCAAAGATAATCAACTCGTTCTGAGTCGACTCAGGAAGGGTCTCTCGCTTGAAGCTGTTCTTTCTCTCTCTCTCACTTTGTTCCTATCTCTTTCGCTTATATCTCTCTCTCTCTCATCATCACTTACACAGACATTTAACCTCTCTCGACCACCGCTTAACCCAAGGGTCAAATACTAACCATGGTTAAATGGGCTTCCAAGGCCCAGGAGAATATTTTAAAATTAATATTTAAGTAGTAAAATAAGATTTGCGTTCTTTTTTTCCTTAGCTTCGTTAATTCGAAGCGTCTAGAACGGAAGATCACAGCCGTCGATTCTCTGCGAATAATGTTGGCGAAATTAGGAACGTACGATTGAGAGCACCGGCCTCTTGAGGAGGGGACTAGGAAACAGAAGGTGTTGACGTGGACATTAACGATTAGAGCTTTGACGTGGCTGGGTCAAACATCTCAATTAGTTTTGAATTACCAAATTTACCCTTATTAACAGGACCACTTTTAGTTTTCCTAAATTTGGAAATACTTGTTATACAAGTGTGTGATCGATACCCGACATCTCTAAATTGTATTATTTGACGTATTCTCCAAGTGATTTCGACGTATCTTTATAAGTGTATCATCGGGAAGCTGATAGTTTAAAACAAGATCATAATCATAATCTTGGTCACTTTAAAGTTAGAAACAAAGTTCTCTGCAATTTGGTGCTCTACTAGAAACAAAAGTCAAGGAAAATAAGGCAGTGCATCTTGCCTCCTCCGTTTTCCGAAATTGGTCTTTAATTTCTAACTACGAGCATGGGCGTTTGGGAAGAATATGGGTTATCTGGAGTCCGAAAGTAAGAGTAACTCCTTTCTTTAAGAGTGGACAAATGATCACCTGCTCAGTTCTATTAGAAAATGCAGAGGATGAATTCTTCTGCTCTTTCATCTACGCTTCCAACTCAGTGGAAGAAAGACGAGTACTATGGGAAGATTTAACGAACCATAAGAACTCACCTTTGATTGGAAAGAAACCCTGGATTGTCCTTGGCGATTTTAATGAGATATTAGACATCGATGAACACTCCGGCTATGATACTTCACCAACAATCCCCCACGGGATGAGAGATTTTCAGGACACGGTAGGCCATTGCTCCCTCTTGGACATGTCTTATCAGGGACCACGATTAACTTGGTGTAATAAGCGAGATGAAGGTCTTATTTGCAAGAAACTTGATCGAACTTTGATGAATGCTGAGTGGCTGCAAAAATATCCACAAGCTTACTGTGTGTTTGAAGCCGGAGGTTGCTCAGACCACTTACGATGCAGAATATGGATTCAGTCAGAACATCTCCGACCAAAACGACCATTCAAATTTACAAATGCGGTCACTGAGTTTCCTGGATTTTTACCCCGTTTGAAATCCTTTTGGGAAAACACTGTTCCTCTCTTCAGCTCCACCACTGCCCTATACAGATTATCTAAGAGATTGAAGGATTTAAAGCCGTTGATCCGTGAGCTCAGCAAAGAACAAATAGGAGACATATCCAAGAGAACAAAAGAGGCTTTTGAAAAACTATGCGACTGTCAAACTCGGACGTTGACAACCCCAACACCCATTACTATGGAGGAGGAGAGGATAGCACATACAAGATGGACTCTACTATCTCAGATAGAAGAAAAGGTTCTTAGTCAAAAGGCAAAGATGCACTGGCTAAAGGTTGGGGATAGCAATAATAAACACTTTCATAATGCAGCAAAGGTTAGGGAGGTCAGAAATTCGATTCATGAACTACATCGAGATGATGGCACAATAGCAGAAACACAAGAGGAGCTGAAGCAAGAGGCAGTGAATTATTTTCAGGGTTTCTTGTCTCATCGGCCTGCGGATTATAGGCCTCTCACAGAGCAGAGTCTCCATAAACTATTGGAATTTGAATGTCAGGAATCGGATCAAGCAATGCTCACTCAAACCATAACGGAGGAGGAGATAAAGCAGGTCTTATTTGCTATGCCAAACAATAAAACCCCTGGCCCTGATGGATATACAACGGAGTTCTACAAAACAGCATGGCCCATTGTTGGAAAGGACTTCACAGTGGCTATCCAATCTTTTTTTGCTACAGGTTTCCTTCCCAAGGGTATCAACTCCACAATACTGGCGCTTATACCAAAGAAATCAGAGGCAAAGAAAGTCAAGGACTATAGACCTATCTCTTGCTGCAACGTCCTTTATAAGGTCATTTCGAAAATCTTAGCAAATAGGCTGAAACAAATCCTCCCGAAGTTTATCTCTCCATCCCAGTCAGCATTTGTCAAAGATCGTCTTCTCATGGAAAATGTCTTATTAGCTTCTGAATTAGTCAAGAGTTACCATAAAGATACAGTATCACCAAGATGTGCAATGAAAATTGACATATCCAAAGCTTTTGACTCTGTCCAGTGGCCGTTTCTCCTCGCTATTCTTTCAGCTCTAAAAATACCTGACAGATTCATTCTCTGGATTGAGAAATGTATCACGTTGGCATCCTTTTCGGTTCAGATAAATGGAGAATTAGCAGGCTATTTCAATAGCAAGAGGGGGCTACGGCAAGGTTGTTCATTATCACCTTATTTGTTTGTGATATGCATGGAAGTGTTATCCAAAATGTTGGATAAAGCTGCTACGGATGGTAAACTCGGATATCATCCTTATTGCAAAGCTCTAAATCTTACACATCTGTGTTTTGCTGATGATCTCCTAGTATTTGCGGATGGGAAGAAACAATCAGTGTCTGGCATCCTTGAAGTCTTTTCCGAATTTGCTGCAGCGTCGGGTCTGAATATAAGTCTGGAAAAATCAACCTTGTATATTGCTGGGGTTCTGGAATCTGAGAAGCATGACATTCTGCATCAGTTTCCTTCCGATTCAGGATCTCTTCCAGTCAGGTATTTAGGTCTGCCTCTCATGACTAAGAGAATGAGTGTCAGTGATTACACCCCATTGATTGAACAGATTCGAAGACGAATTAGCTCTTGGACTGCCCGTCATCTCTCTTTTGCTGGCCGGTTACAATTGATAAGCTCTGTAATCCATAGCATCACAAATTTTTGGATATCAGCTTTCAAGTTACCTAAGAGCTGTATCACTGACATAGATAGCCTCTGTTCTGCTTTCCTCTGGTCTGGACCTGCTCTAAACTCAAACAAAGCTAAAGTTGCATGGAAGGACGTATGTCGACCAAAGGCAGAGGGCGGGTTAGATCTCCGATCATTGTCAGAAGCAAACACTGTTAGTTGTCTCAAGCTCATATGGCGGCTGTTATCCTCCAAAACCTCACTTTGGGTAAAATGGGTTCATTGTTACTTAATACGCAAAGGGTCCTTCTGGTTGACTAAGGACACAAACTCGTTGGGATCATGGATGTGGAAAAAATTATTGAAGTACAGACCTCTTGCAGATACTTTCACGAGAGTTGAGATACAGAGTGGTTCAACTACTTCATTCTGGTTTGACAACTGGTCAACTTTTGGGAAGCTTTACGAGCTTATTGGGGTCAGGGGATGTGTTGATTTGGGTATTGGCATTAATGCTACTGTCAAGGAGGCTGTTCAGAATCACCGCAGACGACGACACCGAATCGAGATCCTAAATCTTATCGAAAATGAGATTCAGAGCCTCCGGTCTCGAGAGATCAATCACGGTGAGGACATCAGAATGTGGAGAGGGAAAAATGATAAATACGTGACAAAGTTTAGCTCCAAAGAAACTTGGCATCTAACGCGAGAAGTATATTTGGAAGTTTGGTGGCACGAAGCTATCTGGTTTAAACTCGCTACCCCGAAGTTTTCATTCAATGCCTGGCTAGCAATACTGGGAAGATTATCTACAGGGGAGCGGGTAAAGCAATGGAATCACCAGACAGACGCATCATGTAGTCTGTGTAATGATCCATGGGAAACCCGAGATCATTTGTTTTTCAAATGCAGATACTCCGAGGAAATCTGGTCTACTTTGTCGAAGAACTTGTTGAATGCTCACTATACAGCGGATTGGGACTCAGTAGTTGAATTACTGGTCAGTACTTCGCTCACCAAGCTCCAACTATTCATCTCACGGTACCTGTTTCAGACAACCATCTATATGCTGTGGAGAGAAAGAAATGGTAGACAAAATGGTGAACAGCCAGAAACTGCAGGTTTTTTGATCCGAGCCATCGACAAACAAATGCGGTCTAGAATCGCCTCAATTCACACGATGGGAGTCAAGGGTTATGAAGAAGCTATGGTCACATGGCTTGCTTCAAGACAATGAAGTATCCTTTATTTTGTTTTGGTCCCTCATCTCTGAAATGTGTTAGAAATTATCTGTAACAATTGCAGCTTTGTCTGTAAAACTATTTTTTTGAGCTGAATAAAATTTAACATTCATTCAAAAAAAAAAAAATTAAAGTTAGAAACACAATGATCTTATACTCCATGATTAGATTAGACAACTGTATTAATATAATTATAATCATTGAAAAGAGAATTTATATATGATATTCGCAAACTATGTTGATATGCAATTCAAAATGTGTCTTCGATCGACTTAGTTTATACAAATTTACTACATTGTACGTTAACATTTGTATTCATCGTAAAGTCAAGCATTACACTGGTGTACGAAAACTACAACGAACACGTCTGTTCGACTAGATCCGACTTATGAATCTTTTGTTATAGATATCTTTTGTTAAATTGTTATACTGTGTAAGCATATAAGGTTTACAAAGTCGAATAGATTGCATTGGGGTCACGACTCACGAGTTGGATCTTGGGTGAGGAAAAGTTTTTACGGTATGTATGGATAGTCGTCATATACGTGAATGGAACATGTCATTTATATAAACATGCAATGGCTGACGACGTGTGCATCCATACTTCTTGTAGATGCCATACCACACCATGCATATTTTGTACTTTTGTATACTTGAAGATAAATTTGGTAGATGAGTTAAGCTTCTCTTTATTTTTTTTTTACATAATATACGAATTAGATAAAATGTCTTATAGTAAACAAGATGAATAGGACTATAGGAGTAATCATGGCAAAGAAATAACCAAATTATTACGGTTCAGTAGTTGAAAAGACTAGGTTTCATAGTTGGGAAACTATATATGGTTCAGAGTTTTTCTGTTGTGACCTCAACCGGTTGACCATGATCGATGTTTTAAATGACAAAAATAATCGGTGCTCTACAAGTTCTGGAGATTAATCTTTGACTTGGCTCCGAGATTTCTAAAAATGAAAGAATTGACTTGCGAGAAAATCGATTTGCAGAAGAATATCAATTCTACGTGTGCGAAATGTAAACCCCGTAATGTTTATAGCTGTATATGTGGACAACTAATTTTGCAATATTTAAATTTTAAATTTTCCTTGAAATAAAAGTTATTGTTTTACTTTTATGTAGAATCATTTCACTCATAGCTCATATTATTTAATATCCGCTTGTGGCAAAAAATAATAATTTAATATCCGCTTAGTACTAAAATTAAAATGTCGTTTTATGTCATTCATTCAGTCATTCTAACCTTTATTTTACACAACGTTCAACTATCTTCAGATATTAATTTCAAAACGTATCTATCCTTCTATGATTAAACAAATTACATATCAGAATATAAATGAGTCATTGACGAAAATTTAATTATCCATTTCAATTAGATATACCCCAACCATAAATATGAACACAAAATATATTAAAACCACCAATATTATTGTAAAGCATCATGTTTAGGCACGATGTGGTAGAGGCGCAGAGTGTTCAACGGCCGGGATAGATATTTTCCGACATAAGCAAATCCACTCCAATGTTTGTTTATTCCTCTGCAGGCGTAGAAATATTTTACTTTAAAAATTTTCCCTTGTTTTAATATGCCCTTGTTTTAATAAATATTTGAATCTGCCTTATTAATTTGAGCTTGAAAGAAGCCAAATTGTTTTTCAGAAGTTTTGTTTTTTCTCCATACTCTATTTTTATATATTTATATGAGTTTTTTATGTATCATTTTGGTTAATTAAAATATATATTGAAACTTTCAGTTATAAACTTTCCTATTGTCGTTATCTCTGATTCTTTAAGAATATATCACTACTATATGCAAAAGTATGTATGCTGTGCAAAAGGCTATTTCTAAAATATCAGTTATATAATTAGTTTCTATAGAATTTTTGAATCTTTGTCTGCTTCAAATAGTTGACAAATTCTTTTCAAATTCGATAATATATTATATTTTTTTATTGATATTGAAGTAAATGTAGTCCTTATATTACAGCCTAATTAATCCTACTCAAAAGATAATTAAGCTGGATGACAACTGCCATCAATCTGATATAAACACGAACCAGTTTTTTTTTCAAGATTTTTGTTTTTTAGTTTGATATTTGTGATCTTTAAACAAAAAATTACGTAGGCCAAAATTTTTTTTTATCTCATTAACAAAGAAATGTATATAATGAACACAGATAAACAGAGTGAAGTCGTGTACGTAGAAGAATATTATGGTATGCCATTCACGAGATTGTCCAACTATTCTAAACGAAATCGAGTAAGGATCAATTCTCAAAAGGATGTGTTAAAATTACGCCACACTGTTTATATTATTTTATAATTTATTAGGATTGATTGTCATATGATCAACACCGGCTCAATAAAACTAAAAAATATTATCTGTGTCATGTTCTATACTTATATGAACAATAAAAACAAAAATTAGGCTCTAAATTATAATTTTTTATTATGGACTATTTGCTACATGTGAGCATATCTTCTAAAACGGTTCTCCGTATGATAATAAATTGTCAAATTTTATTCTTGCAGAAAAATCTATACATAATGAGTAAGAATCTTTAAGTTACGTTTGTGACGGCTCTGAAAGCAAATGACGCTGCATTGCAGTGGCCAGTGGGCATGTAAATGCAATCGTGGTGGAATTTGGGATATAAACGAATAAAAATCGAAGGAGACAGCAAAAGTTTTATGGACATTCCGGCAGAAGTGAAGAAACGTGGTGCCCTAATTTAAACTATATTTTTACTTTTAATATCAATAATGAAAAATTGACGATTATTAGAATTGTTATACATAAACATGAATAAAAAGAGTACACTTTACTTTTATCTACAAACATACAAAAATAGAATCGATGGGCTTAGTATGTAGGAAACTAAGATACAATATTTAATTCATTCCACCAAGGGGAGAAGACAAGAAAAGGTCGTGCAGGCGACTAAATCCAGAGGACGGGTGATTGGTGAACGTGAAGCTGATTCAGTGGCTAGTTGAGAGGTATACGACGATCTTATCCCCTCACGTGTCATTATGTATCTCGTGCTGAAAGTCTAACTTTGCAAACTCTCTTATAATCTCTCTCCTTCTCTTCCAAAATATAAATCGATGATTAAAAGTGAAAAAGTAATTTGAATAAAAATGAATAAAAACTAATTCATAATTGAATATGCACATTTTTAGGGTGGAAAGATAAATACTTTTGGCCAAATTAAATCTTTTAATTAATTATATAAAAATAAAATAAATAAAAAATTGTATAATATATCAAAATTTTAATAAAATGGAACAATAAAAAAAAACCTTAAATTTTTTATATTTTGAGATAGAGGAAGTATATAATTATACTTTATTAATTAGCCATACTTATCCATTGATTTTACTTTTCGTTTTATTATTATAATTCAAGTTATTTTTCTATAACATGATATTTTTTTGTGGATGTTTAGTTTTTATGTTAATGTCTAATTTTTCAAATGGGTGTTTTAACAAAATTAGACACTCATAACAGTAAAAAAAAATGCATGTACAAAAGAATAAATTTTATCTCAAAACAGTTAAATGAAAGATAAAACTTGTTCATATTTATCTAAAAATTAACAAATATTTGGTTTATTTCCACTGCTATTTACTTAAATATCATTTATTTGTTTTTTTCATTGAATACAAATATTATAAAATATTGTACATCGTTTTTCTGTTTAATGTTCGGCTTAAAAAGTCAGAATTAGAATTTATTAGAATAATTGTATTCCAATGACGTTGGCAAAAAGTGTGATGAACGTTTTTAACTTGGGCGTATTTGTCATTTTGCAATGATACATGCAATATATCAATATATATATAACGAAGAAGTATATATTTTAAAACAATATAATAAATAAAAATACTTGACACAACATGATGGCTTTAGTGATGATGTGTCAGCAATGTTATGTATTGTAAAGGTACCCCTAGTTTCGTGATGAAACCATGTGGAATATTTTTTTCTGGAATTATTTAAACGATCTTCTCTTATTCTACTTTTGTTCTGTATATTGTTTTTACTATATTATTAAAAATTGTGAATTTAGCATAATTACCAAAAAAAAACAAAAATTCTTTTTTTGTCAAGAAAATCGTTACTACAAAAAGAAATAAAACAGTACTAATATAGTAGGGATAAAGAGAATTGGTCATTGATTATTGTCTGAAAAAAAGAAATATATACATGTGTATTGTTATTATAAAAAAGAAATAAAAAATAATATAAAAAGTGATAAAAGATTTAAATAGAAACAGCGAAATTTTACTAAATAAAATAATTTAGCAGAATTTTGGTATGATTTTTGGCTGAATCTACCCAATAATTACAATATCAAATGATAATAGAGTAATTTGAGAGAATTTAACTGAATATATGAAAAAATTAATAAACTAAATAATTTTTATAAAAAAACTTATAAAAAATCAATAAATATTTTCATATATATAATATGAATGATTCAAAAATAAATAATAATTTTGTAATTTTTTAGAAAATATATTTGTAGAAAAATACCAAATTATGTTTTAAAAATAATATAAGAAAACTATTATAGAAGGTAAACAAATTATCAAACTATATATTTTAATTTAAAATTTAAAAAATTTATAATTCTTCCATTTTTAAAATAGAAAAATGATTTTTTTATTTAACTAACAATAACATAAAAGTAGATATATGCTTAAAACTAATAGTAACTTGAATAGAATTGTAACTGATATCAGTTTTTTTAACTATAGAAATATGTAAATGGATAATAAACTGTTTAATATGATTATATCAAAAAATTTATATTTCAAAAGTAATATGAGAAATTAACATATATTACATGGTAACTAAATTAATAAGAAGATTAGTAAAAACATTACAAAACACTTGATATTTTAAAACTATTTTTTAATGATATTTTTTCATTGTTATATTTTTTTCTTATATAATAAACAATTTTGATAAGTAAATTAACTGTATAATTTTATCTATCTAAAATTTAATTTAATATATTAACATAAATAAAAAATTATATTAGTGAAAACTAATTAATGAGCTAACTTCAAATGTAAAAATTGATAGAAATGAAAACAAAAGATATTGAAATTTCCCCCCCCCCAAAAAAAAAGAATCAGTAGAATTTCTTTCATACTATCTGGCGCCACTTGTTAAAATTTCTGTTATGTTCTTTTGAATTCGGCAATTATACTGACAGAATTGTACCATTTAGAGCCAAAGAGAATTGGTTGTTTCTTCTTGTCTGACAGAATTTTTTCTATGGGCGGGTGGTACAATCTGTTGGCTTTGTGAGTGGTACTCACTCAGTCATTGAGCAATAAATCAGTCTTCCAATAAATTGATTTTTTTTTCGAACAATATACAATACAATACAGATTTGAATATACCCATATTGATCTGTATAAGTGTTTTTTGTTTTTTTGAACAACTGTGTATATCATCAGTATAATTTACCTCGAAAATATAGTTGAAAAGTTCTTTAGTAAGTATAAATTATGAGCATGACAAAATTTTAATCGTGGAAACAAATAATTTATCACAGATAAAACTCTAAATTTCATATATTTATTATTAATAAAAAATTTATGTTTTCTCTTAGTCTGTTTATAAGAGAGAAACAATTAGCATTTAAATAACTAAATGATTTTTGGGTTAATATTGTTTTTTTAGGATTTTCTAGAAACTACATTGCCTAAATCTCTAGTTTAAATCTTTTTTTTAAAGATACATTAAACTCATAATGGAAAATAGTTGAGGAGTTTAGAATTTTTCAAAACTAATATATTTTTTTATTAAAAAAATCAGTATTATAAATATCAAACACAATCATGGATTTGCCAATAATTATTTAGTATATACTTCAAAATAATATTTTTGCCAATAAATCAAGAGATTAATGTAGCAGTGACAGTCTTCACCAAGGCAATGCAGAATCAAATGAGTCTTCCAATTATTGGTGGATTTAGTATAAATGGATATAAGACACAAAAAATTATCAAATCAAATTATCTACAAACTAAAATAAAATTGTGTCAAACCTATAGGTACATCTGAGACAAACGGAACACACTTCGTATACATAGTTTAGCTGTGTACACATATTGAACGTGACATCTATAGCAGTTGGAATGAACTTGACGAGCAAGTTCCTCCTTGAGGAACGCAATGCCTCAAGTGAGCCAGAAGTCACTCATCCCACATTAATATGCAATTAGTAGTATCAAGCTTGTGCTAACTGATATTCCTAATTTTATCACTGTTTTTTCAACTTTTTTTTTCTGTGTACAACACTATTTTTTCAATTTTTACTAGAAACTTAGCACATAACTGTCTCATTAACAATCAAACACATAATTTAAAAAAGAAAAAAAAACTCCAACCAAATTCATCACTGTTTTTTCAATTTTCTCTAGAAATAATTAGTATTTAAAATTTTATAACTAAATTATTCTTAACGTTTTTTTTTCTAGGACTTTCTAAAAGCTACACTACCTAAAAGCATCATTATTGCCAGAAACCTCTAATAGATTCTTAACATATATTTTACTGATAAAGTTAGGTTAAGAAATTTAGTTAAGAAATTTTGATTTTTTGTCCATTAATGGTAAAATAACCCTTAATTTTTTTTCAATAATTTTGTTTTATTGTAAATAAAATTATTTTTGAATTCTCAAGTTTATGAAGAAAGCGAGCGACACTAAATTGATGGAAGGAACTGGGTTCGGTGAAGTTCATCGATGCAATTGTACAACACGCTCCTTCTCCAGCCAAACAGAAAAATTAGGGTTTAAGAGTTTTATCGGATGATGTTATGTATGTTTCTAAGAATATCAGTAAGCTTAGGTGGATTACGACGAAGAAAGTCAACGGAAAATTGCTCAGAGAGATCGAAAGTATTGATGGAGAAGAGAGAGAGGTGAGTGTTTTTTTCTTTTTTCCCTTTTTTCTCACGGATGTTCCTTCTCTCGACACATGTAATGTAAAAAACAAAAAAACGATTCTTACAGTACTAAAATAAGAAACGAGTCTAGTCCTGTTACTCAATTTTGATTTAATTAAATCATCAATTTATCTAAGATCCTGCCTTAAAATCCCGCGTTAAAGATGGTCTAAGATCTCTTGTTTAAGTCCATTTGAAAAAAAAAATATATTCATAAAACTGATGATGGAAATGGTTAGGTGGTTTAAAGTTTTTCAAAAATTAACCCAATTTTTTTTTATAAAAGCAAAAAAAATTCAGCATGGTAAATACTAATCATCATTATAGACTTCAATAATTTATTCTTTTATGTTTCAAAACGATCTTCTTGCCAACAGATTCAAGAGATTTATATAGTGAGTACAGCTTTCACCAAGGCAATACATAATCAGATGAGTCTCTTCCAATTGTTGGTGGACTGAGTCTAAATGGACATAAGACATAAAAAAAAATTGTCAAATCAAATTATCTGCAAATTAAAATAAAATTGTCAAACCTGTAGGTACCTCTGAAACAAACAAACACAGTTCGTATCCACAGTCCAGCTGTGTACACACATTGAATGCATAGCATCTAGAGCAATTGGAAGGAACTAGAAGGGCAGGTTCCTGAGAAACAAAATGCCTCAAGTGAGCCAGGAGATACAGCATCTGATTGAAGTGCAATTACAAAAGGCTCTCATCCTACTCATATGCGACTAGTAGTATTACTGCTGTGCTAATTGATACCCCCAAATTTGTCACTATTTTTTCAATTTTCACTAGAAACTTGGCAGATAACTATTTTATTAACAAGCAAATACATAATTAACAAATAAATCTCAAAATTCATTACTGTTTTTTTCAATTTTTTCTAGAAATAATTAGTATTTAAAATTTTGTAAACAATTTTTGGTCTATTAACATTTTTTTAGGACTTTCTAAAAATTATACTGTATAAAATCTCTATTATAAGTTCATTTGAAAAAGAAGATACATAAAATTCATGATAGAAGAAATTGAATGGACCAATTAGATGAAAATGTGAGATGAGTAAATGAATATGGTCGACTGGAAAACGCTGAATTAAGTTAATTAGAGAGTGTAGCCTGTAGAGGAAATCTATTCAGTTTGAGTTGAGGCAAGCTTATGCTGCAGGGTTTGATTGATGTCGTGTTTATGTAATATAAAGCAATGTGACAAATTTTACATGTACAGTAAAATGAAATTCAGAAAAGTTATATGAGAGTAATAACCACAAGGTTAAGTAGCATGCATGCTCCCTCTTCTCTTTATCAAACGTAATGTAGTATCAAATTTAAACCAAAAAAAATTCAATCAACTTTTATTAGGATGTGACTAAATTTGTTTTCTTTTTTTAAGGAAGTGAGAAAGTTAAAATTTTCATTCAGTCAAAGGTTTTTTTGAGGCTATATATATGTAGTCTCCAAATTGTCATGAGTTCAAAATGTAGATAGTAAGGCATTAATTCTCAATGAGGAAACTGGTAAATGTGGTCGTCTTCACTCATACTTCTCTTAATTACGAATATATATTTTCTCCGATCTATCTATTCAGCTTCCTTGGCGAAATTATAATACTAATTAATTGGCTCCACCAAAACGATCCAAAACATCTGAGCCCTCTAAACAATTCAGAGGGTTCAGTCATTCGTTAGAATACAATCACACATTTGGTTCTCCGTTTATTTCTCTTTGTTTTTTCTTTGGTCATCTGAATATTTATTGATAAGACAAAAACAATTACAATGCAATATTCTGGCTACATCTTCTTCGACGGATAAGCATCTCATCATGAGGTTCACGAGTTAGGAAGTATGGTTAGAAATAAGATTGGAGATATATGGTAATCCGGTTGCAACAATTTAAATGTTAATAAAACTTGCTTATCATAATAGTAAAATGTAAACATAAGCGGAACCAAACATATAACGGGTGAGAATAAGTAAAGTAACCGATATTCAAGTACGATATCTATAACTATAACCAAACATAACAAGAGACACTAGAGCAGAGGTAAGTAAAATATTTGGGATCAGCAGTTCGATCCGTCTAACAATACTAGATATCCGAGAGCACGGTGCATGATCTAGATACCTACGTCCATGCCGGTACCCAGTTGGCTTGATTTTCGGAACAGATCCTGGTTGTAAACGGACCAAATTTTCGACAAAAGGAGATATGACACAAATATCTGAAGAGAGCCAACTGAGGAAGTCTGTCTCTGGATCATATTTGAACAAGTTCTTCCGATTGTCATGGAAGAAAAGACTCCCTTGGTTAGAAACAGCAAAGGGCCTGAACCACTGTTTCCAATAAAATCTGTTCCAGTCCGGTGAAATAAATCTATGGGATAAATCTATGCAGTAAGTCATGCTCAATGTTTCTTCTTGTGCATCCATGTACCATATCTCTAGTCTCCATTCAGGGGAAAACACTCTGGGGCTGTCGGCTATTGCTAGACGGTCTTCAAGGTTCAGTATCTGAACTCCAGACGTGTACCTATTGGGCCGACGTACCTGGATATCCCGGAACTCTTCTGTGTGAAGATCCAAAGCTAGTACCTTATATTCACGAGAGATATCTAACCAATAGATGGACCCATTCACACACGCCGACTTCCTTCTTGCGTGAACCTTGTAAGGAGGCGGAGCCAGATTCCTCCATTCGCCAATGTTAACATCAAGAATCTTGAATTGGTTATGATCAAACAACATACTCACTACTTTATAGTTCTCGTTAACTTCGTCCCTACCGAATCCCATCGCCGCATATACATAGAATTCGCTCCACCATACTTCTGCGATCGCAATAATTTCTAAGATAAGGAACAAAAATATCATAGAAAAATAAAAAGAGTTCATATAGATTTACCGGTAGATATGTCGTTGTCATAGTGGGGGAGGCCGGAATAGAATCTAAGATATTCTCCCGTCGAAGGATTCAAAACGTTGACCCAATCTTGTTCCGGGAAGCAAACCAAACCTTTACATGTCAACGAAGGTCCTGTGGCGTCACCGCAGTTTAGGTAGACCATCTCAATCTCTTCGTCTCCTTGGAACAGCGACTCGGGCCGATTTCCAACAGCCAAGATTTTCAGGTTCTTTTGAACACTCATACGCCTCTCCGCGAACCTCCTCGACTCCAGTGTTGACCTCCATTGTTTTGAGACGGCTTTGAATCTTATAATTGATTTCAAGGGCAGCCTAAGAAGTATGTCATCCAGCAGATCGGCAGCTATGTAGATCGGAGAGAGCGAGAGAGAGAGAGAGAGAGAGAGAGAGAGAGAGAGAGAGAGAGAGAGAGAGAGAGAGAGAGAGAGAGAGAGAGAGAGAGAGAGAGAGAGAGAGAGAGAGAGAGAGAGAGAGAGAGAGAGAGAGAGAGAGAGAGAGAGAGAGAGAGAGAGAGAGAGAGAGAGAGAGAGAGAGAGAGAGAGAGAGAGAGAGAGAGAGAGAGAGAGAGAGAGAGAGAGAGAGAGAGAGAGAGAGAGAGAGAGAGAGAGAGAGAGAGAGAGAGAGAGAGAGAGAGAGAGAGAGAGAGAGAGAGAGAGAGAGAGAGAGAGAGCGAGAGAGCGAGCGAGCGAGCGAGCGAGCGAGAGAGAGAGAGAGAGAGAGAGAGAGAGAGTAATGAGGTTAGGTTAGTAGACGGGTAACACTTATACTGTTGACCAATACCGGTCCTTACTTTTGAGAGACTGGAAGCAAAATAGAAAAAATGGAGAGGGCGGGCACTCGTCAAGGATAAATTCACAATTTATAAAACATTTCCCCCACATATATGTTATCTGACTCACATAATTCTAAGGTAAAATTGACTTTCAAGTGTTTAGCCGGGTAAATACTGCTCTTATTTTACGTAAAGAATCTATTTTATATTGATTAATATATGATTATGGAGACTCAATGGAGTGAAGCAGCCAAGGTTGCAGTTGTAAATGGGTTCACGAGTCAGATCGAGACTGTTCATCCTCACTGCCATTGTATCTTCTCCTTGGCATATAGGCCCCTGAAATCACAATCATATGGAAAATTAATAAATATATATACATACCATTCCATCTCGTTATTGTATAGTTTTGGACCTGTTGTTATAAAGCCATCAACCTCTTACCTCACACTTAACAGAAACCCTAAATATTGAAATAGATACAACACCATCGCCTACATTGAGGTACCAACACTAAGATGTGTATATATATGTGTGTGTTATAATTTGACGTTACCCCATATTTAGGAAAGGAGATGTCTGATGAGAGATCATGTAAGGATGTAACTGCGGTTGCGGCTGAGGTGGTATATGGTGGATGGGGTTATGCTGCTCCCATTGGTTTTGATGTGTCTTTAGGATACTCTCCCTCTCCTTTATCTATCGATTTCACACACCGAAAAACGTTATGAAATAAATTATTTATCATATCTTCATCAATGTTGCCACGTACCGTAAGTATTATGCTAAGAGCAAGCAATTATAATATTAGATATATATAATACCAAATATATAGGCATCATGTCAGTAAGTAATTATTCAAGGGATTTCTCTTTAATTAGCATTATTACATTTTTTTGTAATATGATATTTCAAGCAAATACGAACCACTACTGAAATCTGCAAACGTTTATGTACTATGTATATACATGGACACAACGTAACATTATTTTCTTTGAACTAAATTGTTTCATATATAATGCGCCTTCTTACTTCCCAATAAAACTTAAAGAAGTTACATGCATGTCCTAGACTCCTAGAGCAAATAGAGCTCCTGGCTACTGTGTGTGCAGTGTGTTTATATATGGACCATGATTATGAGAAGACAGTTCAAGTTCAAATCTAGGAGACAACCTTAATACTAAACGGACAAAGGCCACCTATGCGTACAGCTAAGCTCATGATTATACCAATCAAAAGAAACTACTAATTCTTCCTTTTTTTAAAAGAGTTGGTGCCGAAAGTGGAGCGATGGTAGCTTAAGGTAGAGGTTGAAGTGGAGTAGAACAGTGGAATCCTAAATAGTAAAATAGTTGTGAAACAGTACGACATGCAAAAAACAATGATTACCTGTTTGGCAAGCATGCTGTTTTCCTCCTGTATTTCCTTCTCCTGTCATTTCCACAAAAATGAAAACATGCTTAGGGATCTCTCTACACGCTCTTTCTACATGTTATTAAAACTAATATATTAACCTGTGTAAAGTGTATATATATATATATATATAATCATATTTTAACCAGAAAAGTATACAGCATATATATATATATATATATATATATATAACATCTTTTGTTAAAAAAATTTAAACGCTAGCGTAAGTCACACATACACACGACTTGATGAGAGATGAAATGGTTTTAACGTACCTTTCTTTGGAGGTGGTTGAGGGACTCGTACATTAGTTGATTCTGCATACGATGAGTCCAAATTTATTCATTCATATGAGACAACCTCTATACAATAGTTAAAAGGCATATATATACACAAACTCAAAAATAGTATGAGGTGTGTGTGTGTGTGTGTGTGAGACTATATATATAAGATACCTTTCTGGAGCGAATATGTTTAAGAGAAGTGTCAAGCTGCTGCTCCAGATTCTGGAGCTCCTTTAGGCTAATTGAATCTAAATCTTCGCCCAGATAATGCCTGTAATTAATCCATACCATCCTCTCTTCTGTTAATTCTCAATGTTTAACTAATAAATTATAATACTATATTCATTCCAAAAATGTATAAGTACCTTTGGTTCCTCTCCAAAAGCTCAATCTTAGCCTTTAGCCTGCTATATTCGATTGACCAGTTCGTCTGTGCCTATAAAATTGATTTTCAGTATGTAAGCCAGTTTATCTGTTATATTATTAAGTTAAAAAAACGCATTCAAGATACAGTACATAAATATATGTTTGATGGGAGTCTTGGAGATCATTAAACATACATTAACGTGTGAATTAGGAGATTTTAGCTGTCTCTCGGCGTAAGAGTACCTCTCGTAGCGTTCTAGTACCTTCTCCATGCTATCAGTAAGCTTAGGTTAGTGTAGATTCATTCACCCAAAAAGTTGCCGGGTAAGATTAGTATTTGCGCATTTATAGATATAATTAATTAACCACCAATATTTTGCACACTCAAATATCTTCTCAGCTTAGCATGCAGAAGAGCACATTTGTTTAAAGTGAAATTATTCACCCAAAATATTATATATATATATATATATATATATATATATATATATGTCATCCAGTTTTGTACGTAGGGTTACCTAATTAATTAGCTATGCAATTAAACATTAATTTTTATTATGGAAAAGAGCTGATCTCTGGTTTGTGCCTTAACCCTAGAAACAATACTAATCTTTACAATTTTTCTATATTGAAAACCCGTTGAATCACTAAACCCACACCAAAAGACGTGTTGCAGCGTCCTGTGTCCCAGCTTTGAGTTTCCAATTCTTAAATATATTCGTTACTATTATATATTTTCAAGATCGCCATTGACGAAACGACAAAAACGTAATAAACATACAACAATTTGAGATTTAATTTATTTGAAGAAAAACACGTGCTGATGTTAAGTTTGACCATCGGTACGGCGAAGCTGTTAGAAAATAGACTGATCTCTATTACATTGATCCCCAGAGGTCAAAGACCCCCTATACTTAGATGTCACATCCTTAGTTCTAGTTTCTCTATACCTATGATATAAACCATTTGCAAAAACAATGAAGATTTACTCTTTATAAAAATTAAGGTTACTGTTTAAATATTTTTTGGATGGTCTTGGTCCATAGATCAGGATGAAATTATACAACTTTAATACAACGCTGTTGAAAGATTTTCTCTTTCACGCTACGCTATTGTAAGATATTTAAGCAGAAAGATAGCTTTCCAAAATTTGAAGGCAAAAACCACTCTAGCTTAGATCAACTTAAACTTTTCTATGATTAAATTACTTCACTCTCTATTTGGAACAAAAGGTATATGCATATCCAAATTAAAGAAAATAGTGGAGATTTCTTGTATATCCATGTCGCAACCAGTATAATTAAGTAGATCGTGTTCTAGGGTTCACTTCAAGTCTTCAACTTATTAACCCCCTAAATTTTGCATTTTCTTTTGAAATTACAAATACGTATAGTATAAATGTTTTACTTTAACAGAATCAGCTCGTAGATCCAAGTAAATTAAATACAAACTCTGTGACAATTTTCATAAAGACAGATAGAAGATACCCAGAAAAGGCCTTAAGTAGAGCAAAAACCACTAATTAGGGCAAATAAAGGCACACGAAAATAAATTTTAAAAGGGAGTTATGCAGTTACCAAGATTCCGAGGAGTACTCGAACAATTTCCCCTTATGGGAGAAAACAATAAGCGAAACCTCGGCATCACAAAGAACCGAGATCTCATGGGCTTTCTTCAAAAGACCGGCTCTTCTTTTCGAGAATGTCACCTGTCTATTGATCTTGTTCTCTATCCTCTTCATTTCAACCCTACCCCTTCCCATTTCTGGTAAAATATATAAATTTTACAAAAGAAATGCAAAAAGAGAAGCAAACAAAGAAGTCCCAAGAAGAAATAGAAACTAGAATAGAGAGATAACTACGATAAGGCTTGATCTAATTAGGAAAGTTTTTCTTCTTTCCTTTCTAATGATAATAACAATGTGAAGGAGTCTTTCTTTATTTAAGGACAAGATATTTCGGAAATAGCGGTTTTAAGAAAGGTAAAAGCTGGTTTTAGACAAGGGAAAAACCACAGTAGTTTACTAGGATGTGCTGTCGACTTCTCATTGGTCTGAATGGACTTCCATTGCATAATGTCGAGTCTATGTTCTCTCGTATATTATTAAATATACAAGTGAAAACAAATAAACTAACAGTAATGGTTATATTGACGTCTTGTGACGTGAAAATGGGTAGACAGACAAGTGAGATATGCACGGACAACGGCGCTTTCTTAAGTGTCACCTTCGCTTTGCATTGACGGCGGAGATTTCTCTGTAAATACTTATAGAGTTTTTAATTGCTCGGCGGTAACAGTGAAGTACATATAAATGCTTCTTCGCAGAATTAAACACCAATTGGTAATTGTGTATTGTGTTGAGTCAACAGATTTTCACGTTGGATTTTTGGAAACAGAAGAAGAACAGTACTTGTCAATTTGGGTAAATATATTAAGCAAATATCCAAAATATAAATGACCATTTACCATTTTTTTGGCAACATTGGGAGATATAACGGATATTTGATATCGTTTAGCATTAAATATTTATACGGATGAACAAAGTATATTCTAAGTTTAAAAAAATTCAGCTGCACGAAGGTGATGCATAGGTCGATCAATAAATCTTGACACCGGTTAACCTAAGATGATACCGACTAAACTAAGATGTTTAGATTCGCATAGACCTTCAATTTTAAATCTTACAGTAAGATGTGGCGTTACGAATTATTATAGAGATCGTTTATGTATATGTTTTGCAACAAATAATCATGTTTTAATTTGATAAAACTAGTAATAAATTTTTATTAGGAAGGGCGATTAAGTGTATTATCACAGATATTAAACGATTTACGCATTAGTTTGTCGACTTAGCGGAATGAAGGATCGGAATGAGATACGAGAGAATAAAGAGAAGTGTTTCCCATTTATTAATAACAATACTTATTTGGAGATAGGAATCAATCAATAAGAAGTTCCAAAACAGACCGTTTAGAGAAAAACTAAAAGAATCTTAATCTCGTGCTCTTGACGACAGCATCCGCTGATCTCCACTATCGACATCTTTCTTACATATGCAGTACTCCCCTTTGTCCATTATGTATCTTGTATCTTGCAACTACAGTACTCAACTTGGATCATTTTTGGGTCATACTTTTAAATTTATTGTATTACTGAAATAGTAGTAGTAGACAAAAAATTAAAATGTAAAGAAAATCACCATGTGGATTGACCATTATATATACGCATTAAATGATAACAAAATCTGAAAGTTTAGTAGACTTCAAAGATTAGTTTATGTTTTAATTTGAGACTTTTTGGTATCGAATAAAAATTACGTATAAAGTTTTTGTCTTGAAAACATTTTAATCGATAAACTTATGTACCATCTAAAATCAAGATGTATTAAATAAAAATGCAGAATCAGCTTCACTAAACCTACACAAAAAGAAACATAAATTTAAGATTTTACTAAAGGGGTGTATGCCGGTCCGACCGAATTTGTTGCCTAAAGCAAAAAAAGAGAACCCAATTTGTTGTCTAAAGCAAAAAAGATGTTTAAACCCATTTAAAATTGCTTATCTTACCACTATTATGCAAGGCTAAAACCACCACACTACCACAACACATTCAAAATCTGCTGCGCTTAAATTGTTGATAAATCTTAGGACATCACCATCGGTTAGCAAACTCTCAAGAACTTCTGATTAATATAATATTAGTATTTATATATAATTTAATTATTTAATTAAATTTAAAACTATAATTAAAATTAAACCGATAATAAAAACACACGTGTGACCAAAATTTTTAGAGAGTATATGAGAAGTTGTATGTGGAAAAAAAATTCTAACACTATTTCTATTTTTTCTCTTTCTCTTTCTCTCTTTTATTATTTTTCTTATTTTTTAATTTTTTAGAGATTTTATTTTAGAACATGATTATCTGGGTTTTTTTTATCTCAAGTTTCTAAAATTAAAAAAAAAAGAAACTAATGAGAAAAGAAGAAAGAAGGTAAAATACGGTTTTGAAGTGAGAGCTTTTAGAATTCCTCTAATAAACTCTCCTACTATATATCCTTCTCCTATTAATTTGTTATTACTTATTTTCTAAAAAATTAATTATATAAATATATCATATTAAAATATTATTATTTTAAAAATTTGAACCCCATATTAACATATTTACAGATATCATGCTCTTATACCCTGATGGAGATAGTCTTACCACCTCAATCACCAGTATTTTATGCTTTAGATCAGGGCCAACTCTAAGTGTATTAAATATAATATGTTTAAGAAGTTGGGGTAACTTGATTTTTAGTGAATTGTTAAAAAACTTTAGAAAACTAAGAAAGTTCTTATGATTTTATTATCATTCTAAAATGATAAAATTTAGATCAAATCATTTTAAAATCACAATAAATCTCCAAAAATTCATTATTTAAAATATTTCCAATAACAATGTATATTAAAATATTTTTTAAAATCATAAGTTTAGTAACGCTGAATTTTAAGACATTTTTAAAAATTCATAAATAACTGTAAATTTGTTATTTTATTATAAATCATTCCAAGTTTCTCAAAATTATAAATTGAATGCATCATCCTAAATAAGGAATCCACCAAACTTAAGAATTTTATTCAATCATAGATTTAACTCAAATCTCTAAATCTTATAATCTTCAAAATTTCAATTTTTCGTATTAATTTTAAAAATTTATGTACGTAGATTCTAAAATCTCTACAATATATCATGGATTTGTTTTTTTATAAAAAAAATTACTAATGAAAATCCATTGGAAAACATTTCAAATGGTTATATATACAAACATTTTCAAAATTAATTAGCTTTGAATAATACTGGATTTTAATGAAATATTTCGAATCTTTAATTGAATAACACCAGATTTTAAAATCAATTATACAAGATTTAAAAATATAAGATCTAATAATACTGAATTTTAAACCATAATTCGGAATTATAAATTTAATAACAACAGATTATGGTTAGATTTAATCTCTATTAAAACCCATCAACAAATAACACCCCTTTAGATAAACAAAAATAAAGCTTAAATTTTACACAAAATTTTTTATTGTTATTTAGTAGTTTACAATGAAAACAATTGAGCTCTACATAACTCTAAATGCTTTTTACAATAAATTACAATTAAAAAAGAAATGATTTATATAAGATAGTTTTTAGAGTCCATATAGGAATTTTCATCTATATATATAATATAAGATAGTTTTTAAAGTCCATATAAGAATTTAGAACCCACACTAAATAACAACAATATATTATATAAGTTTTTTACCTATATATATATATATATTTTTTTTTTTTTTTTATTAAAACTATTACCTCAGTATAAAATTTTTAGGGGTTTCAAAAAATTTTATGTCCAAGGGCCCTGAATATTATTGAGCCGGCCCTGGGTATTCCGATTTCCGACAAAAGAAAATATACTCAGTATTTACCTTAGTATCTCCCGAAAAAGTTGGATCAAACAACTAGGCAGAGAAATCAAATGAATATTAAGATATGATCACACCAGCATCGAGAAACCTCTACATAAAGCACACGTACGTACGAAGAAGAAATCATCTTAGGATTCAAACGTACGTAAATGGGAGAAATGGTGATAACAGAGGTAGCATCCGTGACCAACAAGCAAATCATTTTCCCAGATTATGTGAGTGGATTCCCGAACGAATCCGATCTAAAAATCACCAAAACCACCATCGATCTAAGGCTTCCGGAGAGATCCACATCAATTCTAGTGAAGAATCTTTACTTGTCTTGCGATCCTTACATGCGCATTTGCATGGGAAAGCCTGATCCCTTAAGTTCCTCGCTCGTTCCACCGTACAATACCGGCCAGGTACGAACGAGGATAACATATTCTCCGTTGTTCTCTGAAAAGTGGATAACTTCACTAAATTTTAGAATAGGATAATTTTACTGTTATGTTTGTGCTTAGTGCATTAGTTACAGCTTAACGTTTTGCAACCAATGATTGAAAATTTGTATTCCATTTAGAAATATGAGTAAATTCGCGAAATTATATGGGTGTCTCTATAATGTTGCTACTCTATCTTCTAGAAAAAAACATCTTGAAGAACCCAACAAGAGATTCTAATTTTTTCTTCAGTAGCATTATAACTGATAGTTTTTATTACGCACAATCATTTAAAATATGTTGTTCCCGAAGAAATTATATCTCTAGTAGAATTGAAAATCTCTTTGAGAGTTTTTCTCTTTAGTTTATATATACACATTTTCTCTTTGAGAGTTTTTTTTGGTATACATAAAGTTAATTTGAATGTCTTACGTGTAGCCAATCGTTGGCCTTGGAGTGTCTAAAGTGATAGATTCAGGGCATCCAGATTACAAAAAGGGGGACTTACTCTGGGGACTCGTTGGATGGGAGGAGTACAGTGTTATTACTCTAACCCCTTACTCACATTTTAAGATCCACTACACCGATGTTCCTTTATCTTACTACACTGGACTTCTTGGTATATATCTCATCTCACTGTTGGTTTGATTGTGAAAAGCATGACTATGTGATTCTTGATTATTTCTTGCCCTTTTATTTTGATAGTCAAAAAGCATGGCTATCAGAATTTGTTTCTTTAATTTATACACGAGTGAAAGCAAAAGGGAGAGATGAAGATGAAACTCGATTCTTATTGTTTTTCA